>JAJIBD010025336.1:0-125229 GCA_021461705.1 Cryptotis parvus | reverse complement strand
CCGGCAGAGTGGTGTTCAGCTTTATAGCGCCATGCCACGCAGCGGCCACGAATTTACCTCCAAATTACCGTAAATATTCAACCCACCCCTCTAAGAGAGTACCACAAAGTAATGAGAATATAGCGCCCGCATGGCAGAGCCTGGCAAGCTGTCCGATGCGTGTTCGTTATGCCAAATCCAGTAGCAGAAATGTTTATTTTCCTGACCCGGAAAGAGCCCTTAATATGGCAGCAGTAAGAAAGGCGAACAAGCAGTGCCTAACAAAATTTCATGGCCATCCTAGGCTGCAAAAACGAAGAAGGACTAAAATGACTGTCTGTACTTTCAATGCACATACACTGGCATCAGAAGCATATATTGAGGATCTGATGCTGCAAGCAAAACAGATCAAGTATGACATCATTGGTCTGACTGAGACGAGGAGGCGTCAGTTGCATCATGCTGTATTTGACACCGGAGAAGAATTGTTCCTTGGAACATGCGGCGAAAGAGGCATCGGTGGCGTTGGTGTCCTTGTCAACACGAACATGGCCGTCAACATTGATTCATTTGAATGCCTTACAAACCGAATAGGACAATTACACTTGAAGAGATGTGGCACACTGCCAGCAATTTCTATCTTCATTGTCTACGCACCAACATCCACATACAAAGAAGATGAAATTGAGAAATTCTACATGGAATTGGAAGAGTTCTATAAAAAAGATCACACCTTCTACAAGATCATATTCGGTGATTTTAATGCCAAAATAGGACCAAGAAGATCGGCTGAAGAACTCCACATCGGGACCCATGGCCTAGAATGGAACGAACAGGGTGAGAGACTATCTGAGTTCATCATGTCCACCAACACCATTCATGGGAACTCACAGTTCCAGAAAGCTGAAGCAAAACGTTGGACATGGGAATCTCCTGGCGGACAGTTCCACAATGAAATTGACCACATCATCTTCAATCGACGGTTTTGTCTGACAGATGTTGCTGTCGTCCCCCAAATTCCAGACAGGATCAGACCACCGTCTCCTCCGTGCAAAATTCTACTTCCCACAGCGGGGAGAAAAGGCTACAAAGTTTAAGAAGAGAACTCCCAGAACGACCACCAACTGGGAACTCTGGCACCATTGCAGCAACCTGGGAAGATACCATCATTGGCGACATCGATGAAGAATACAACCGACTAGTTCAGCACCTCCATGATTGTGCGAAGAATGCTGAGAGAGAGAGAAAAGACACAAAAGGACGCCTGTCTTCAGAAACTCTTGAGCTCATTCGCCAACGTGGCAAGGCGCAAGCCTCAGGAGACCAAATGCTAACATCCAAGCTTGCTAAACAGTGCAGAGAAGCGATAAAAGAAGGCCTCAAAGACAGAAGAGCAGAAATACTGGAAGATGCAGCAGAAACCGGGAAAAGCATTCGCACCACCCGCCTGTCCTTCGCCAACTATAAGACCAAGATGACTGCCCTCCGACGCCTTGATGGATCTATCATATCTTCCAGAAAGGCAATGGAGAAGATTATCCAGGACTTCTACTCAAATCTCTTTGATAGCCACATCCACCTGCCCACATACCAAATTCCACAGGATGGATACGTCATTCCCAATGTTCTCCCTTCTGAATTCTGACATGCCATCTCGTCAGTAAAGAAGGGAACAGCACCAGGCCCAGAAAAAGTCAGACCCCAACACCTGAAGAATCTGCCGTCGGTACTCATCAATACACTAGCTCGGCTTTTCACATGCTACCTGTCCAAATGCAAGGTGCCCTCCTAATGGAAAACCAGCAGGACAGTTCTACTGTTCAAGAAGGGAGACATTCACGACATTGACAACTATCACTCCATCTGCCTGTTGTCTGTCATCTACAAGCTGTTTACACGAGTCATCCCTGAACAGGATTAGCAGAACACTAGATGAAGGACAACCATGCGAGCAAGGAGGCTTCCGGAAAGGATTCAGCACAATCCGACCATATCCACACAGTAACCAAGCTCATTGAGGTTTGTAGGGAGTACAAGATGCCGCTCTGTCTCACGTTCATTGATTTACAGAAAGCCTTTGATTCTGTGGAGACTGAAGCAGTCATCGAAGCCCTAGTCAAACAGGGTGTTCAAACCCAATACATCAAGATCCTTCGTGAGCTGTATTACGGATTCACCACCAGGATCTCACCATTCTACAAAGAAGTGATCATTAATGTGAAAAAGGGATTTGAAAGGGTGATACCATTTCACCAAAACTCTTCAGTGTCATCCTGGAGAACATCATGCAACAATTAGAATGGGAAGGAATGGGAGTGAAGATAGATGGTCGGCAACTACACCACCTCCCGCTTCGCTGATGACATTGTTCTAATAACACCAAACATTAGCCAAGCGGCACAAATGCTGGCTGACTTTGACCAAGAATGTGGAAAGATAGGTCTACAGCTGAATCTAAAGAAAACTATGTTTATGAAAAATGAAGTAGTTCCAGAGGCTCCATTCACTCTCAATGGAACATACGTCTCCGAGTGCAGCAGTTATGTGTACCTAGGTCGAGAAATCAACATGATGAACAACCTAAAACCTGAGCTGTGCAGGAGGAAGAGAGCGGCATGGAATGCCTTCAAAGGCATTGAAGAAATAGCTAAAAGGACAAAGAACCTCTGGCTCCGGGCACATCTCTTTGACTCCACCGTTCTCCCTGCATTAATATATGCCTCAGAGACCTGGGCCCTGCGAAAGCAGGATGAGAATACTATCCGGGTCTCCCACAGAGGAATCGAAAGAGCTATGCTTGGAATATCACGCCTCACTCAAGTGAGAGAAGGAATCTGGAGTTCTGACCTCCATCGCTATTCCATAATCAGGGATGCAGTCTTGTTTGCCAAGGCATCGAAAATCAGATGGGCTGGACATGTAATGTGATTTGGAGACAACCGCTGGACTAGAGCCATTACCGACTGGATCCCACGGGATGTCAAAAGATCACGGGGCCGCCCACCTACAAGATGGTCAGACTTCCTTGTAAAGGCCCTGAAGGAACGGTTTGAGGCTCTTCATATTCCTGAATCAACCAGATGCCATTGGGCTACTTGGCACGTGATAGGGTCCAATGGAAATGTTACTGGCGCCCCGCTCGAGCAAATCGATGAATAACGGGATTCAAATGATCAAGTGATCAAGTAATCATGTAAGTTTATATTCAAAATAAACTCCATTTGTCTTATAACATGTTTAGAAAATGAAATGTTCTTACTCGGACTGACTAGCACCATATTTTCACTAGAGTAAAGGACTAGAACAGTGTGACGTTGTGTTACACTTCTACCACAACTTCCATAAGCTGCTGTTAAAGAAGTGAACTTCTGTATCATTTGTTCTCTGGTGGTTTTACAGCACTACATCTTGGCATTCAAGATATATCATTAAAAATCCTGTCCATCTATTGTTCTGACCACCCAGAATTTTACTCAGAAAAACATGCCAGCTTATAATGATACTGTGCAGATGTGTGAAATATGGGAGTTCAGTCAAGATAAGGGAGAATCATAGCTCCCTTCTTGGAAAGTGAACATGTAACATTAAAACAAGCAAAACAAAGCAAAATTTTTACTACCTGACATAATTTTCTTACAAATTAGAACTCTTTCCTCAGCAAAGAGTTGTATTCTTGAAAGGTAGATCTTTCTCGCTTCATCAAAAACATTTTATCTCAGTTTGGAATGGAAAACTGTCTCACACAGAGCACTGATGCTTAATAAATAAATTGTCTTCTGCTATCCCCCAAAAAATCTGTCCTGGAAATTTAAAGGGCTCAGCTGCCCTCTTAGGACTCGATGGTAATTCTTATATGCATCCTCACAAAGACAGGCTTGATATCCTTTAGGAACTCAAAATGTACATCACAGGTTATTTACAGACCTCAGTAGTGTATTTGTGACTCTGGTTGAGAGAAAGATTAACTTTGACGTGTTTGAAAAAGGCAACATGACAATCAGCAGTTAATTGCTCAATTAGAAGGAAATCAAGAGAAATCAGCAAGTAATACAAAACAAGCAAAATTTTCACTACCTGACATAATTTTCTCACAAATTATAAAAGCTCGATACTCTATTTCAAGGCACTAAGGCAGAAGCAATTTCCACCAACAGCAAATATTTTTCTTTGCCACCTCACAGCAGCCAAACTAATGCTCAGATTTTGATTATTGTAATGTTCCCTTACCATGCTCCAATTAACTATGTAAAATACTTAAGGTAGCACAGAAAGCTTTCTGTGTTTAATGATTTACTGGACAGCACAATGATTTTCCTTCAAGGTCACTGAAGCACTGAATTAAAACACGTTGGAATCTCTCTTATTTGCTTAATGTCTCCTATTACATCGGATGAGACACTTTATTGATATTATCACAAATGGATCTCTTAGAGTATCAGAAAAGCAAAGCTCTGTCGATTTTATCCTTGTGGTATTCACAGAAAGCACTAAAACTTTTTTATTATAAGTTCCCATTTGTCCCTGTTTAGACACTAACTAATGGCTTATTTTCAGATAATTTGCTGAAATGTTGCTTTGTATTCTCCTAGGAGTAATTTTCGCGTTCAACAGGAGGAATTTCTTAGACCCAGACTACTCAGTTTTCTGAAGAACCTTCCAGATATTCAAAAGACCCCGTCACTTTACTTCTTTGCAAGAGGAAAAAGAATTTGTCTTCTGCAGCTTTACCCTTTTTTGCCTACATTATGAAGATTTGACATATATTCAAGATTAAACTTGAATAGTTCAATTAAAGTTGAACTTCAATTTTAACAATTCATATTTTCACCCTCTTCAGGTTAAGAATTTAGCATATTTAGGCCTTCAACATGCCATAGTTAACTCTAGAACTAGCAATATTGGTTTGAAAGTGATGTTAGTTTTTATAAAATAGTGTGAAACAAAAAATTTTGAATACAACATGTATATAATCATAGTCATGGTTTTCACTGAATTAGAATTGATATTTATAATTTTATAACTTTATTTGTGCAGAGAATTACACTTTGTTAAATTTATTATAAAAATTATAATAATTCACTATTATTTTGAATTAAAATTTTCTATTTATTATAGTGATTACAAAACCTGAGTTAATTGTTCTTAGAAAAAATTTTGAAGTCATTTTATCATAACTTTCTCCTATTTTTGAATTTCAATTTTATGTCTTTACAGAAAAATTAAATTTAGCTAATATTTTTATGAGCCATCTACTCTTCTAACAGCATTAAATTTTTTTACTGTAGTAGAGAAATTGGGTTTGAATGCCCTGTTTGGCTAGGGTTTCGATGACTGCTTCAGTCTCCACAGAATCAAAGGCTTTCTTTAAATCAATGAACGTGAGACAGAGCGGCATCTTGTACTCCCTACAAACCTCACTGAACTTGGTTACTGTGTGGATATGGTCGATTTTGTTGAATCCTTTCCGGAAGCCAGCTTGCTAGCATGGTTGTCCTTCATCTAGTGTTCCAATACATCAAGATCCTTCGTGAGCTGCATTACAGATTCACCACCAGGATCTCACCATTCTACAAGGAAGTGATCATTGATGTCAAAAGAGGGGGTACAGCAGGGTGATACCATTTCACCAAAACTCTTCAGCGCCACCCTCCAGAACATCATGCGACAATTAGAATGGGAAGGAATGGGAGTGAAGATAGAAGGTCGGCAACTACACCACCTCCACTTCGCTGATGACATCGTTCTAATAACACCAAACATTAGCCAAGCTGCACAAATGCTGGCTGACTTCGACCGAGAATGTGGAAAGATAGGTCTACAGCTGAATCTAAAGAAAACTATGTTTATGAAAAATGAAGTAGTTCCAGAGGCTCCATTCACTCTCAATGGAACATACGTCTCCGAATGCAGCAGTTATGTGTATCTAGGTCAAGAACTCAACATGATGAACGACCTAAAACCTGAGCTGAGCAAGAGGAAGAGAGCAGCATGGAGTGCCTTCAAAGGCATAGAAAAAATAGCTAAAAGACAAAGAACCTCCGGCTCTGGGCACATCTCTTTGACTCCACCATTCTCCCTGCATTAACATATGCCTCAGAGACCTGGGCCCTACAAAAAGCAGGATGAGAATGCTATTTGGGTCTCCCAGAGAGGAATTGAAAGAGCTATGCTTGGAATATCACGCCTCACTCAAGTGAGAAAAGGAGTCCGGAGATCTGACCTCCGTTGCTATTCCAGAATCAGGGATGCTGTCTCGTTTGGCAAGACATCGAAAATCAGATGGGCTGGACATGTAATGCGATTTGGAGATGACCGCTGGACTAGAGCCGTTACCGACTGGATCCCATGGGATGTCAAAAGATCACGTGGCCGCCCACCTACAAGATGGTCAGACTTCCTTGTCAAGACCCTGAAGGAATGGTTTGAGGCTCTTCATATTCCTGAATCAACCAGATGCCATTGGGCTACATTGGTATGTGATAGAGTCAAATGAAAATGTTACTGGCGCCCGCTCGAGCAAATCGATGAATGAAGGGGATGTAAGTGATCAAGTGATCAAGTAGAGAAATATGGTTCCTATAGTGTTTATCTTGTAATGCTTACTGTTTGCATACTTACTGTCTCTTAATAAATATCAATGTGCTCAAAATATCACTGACAGAGGCTCACCTCTAGTTTGTCTCTTCCAGTCCCTAGATTCTGTCCCATGTATGGCCACCTCAGCAAAGTACACAAAATTTAAGTTTGTTTTATTAAATAGTCCATATCCTTCAGTTGTTTTGTCATATATCACATATAAGTGAGATCATCAGGTATTTTTTTTCTTCTAACATAATTTTCTTAACACAAACCCCTTTAAGTCCACCCAAGTTGGAAAATAAGATATGCTACCACCGTCTATTTGTTAAACATCTATTTCAAAATTTTATATGAAAAAATAGCCATTCTACAGTAATATTGATTTATTTACTTCAAATGACAATTATTGATGATTTCCAATATTTACATGTAATTTTCATAAGAAGGGCAGTTTTTCACTACAATAAATGTACTGGTATCAACTATGAAACAGGGTCTGAAAATAATACAAGAGATTTGGTGCTTGTCTTCTGTGCAGCTGTCTGGGTTTGGTCACATAGTCCAGCACATCATACTGGAGTGATCCTGTGAGAATAGTCAAGAGTGTGCGCTAAGAACTATAAGGTGTGAATATAGAACCAAACCAAAATATGGAAATAAAGTCAAATACTTTACTATGTTGGCAATTTTAGAACTATTCAAGTATTAGGCATACATTTTATTTTATTATTATTATTTGCTCTTTGGGCCACATCTGGCAATGCTCAGGGGTTACTCCTGGCTCTACACTAAGGAATTAACTTGGCAGTGCTCATGGGACCATATGGGATGCTGGGGATTGAACCTGGGTGGGCTATGTACAAGGTAAACACCGTACCCGCTGTGCTATCACTCTGGCCCCAAAGTATATAATTTAATAATTAATGATAAATGAAATACTCAGTAATAATACATTTTTTCTAACAATTATTTTTATAAATATTTTTGGTGTCAACATAAAAAACTTTGATAGTAAACAAATAATTATGTTATCTAACTGACATTGATACACTTATGTATTTTTGTGTAAATTAAATTGACTTCTTAGGATTCTTTAAGGATTTACGTTTGTGATAATCAGATATCCCCTAACCAAGTCTATAGAGGTCCAAATGTTAGTTGGTTCTAAAGGTATATTAATTCTAGTTGGTTCTAAAGGATATATTAATGACCAGCTAGAGCTAGCTCTAATCCACAGTTGAAACAGGTTGTTATTCTACTAGTAACTCTTTTAGATTGTTACTCTATTTTCCCATGAAGATACATGGTAAAAGATGATTTACAGATACAAGTGTACATACATTTTACTAATCGAAGTAATGAAGGAGAAGTTGTAAAGAGAAAGTAGTTTCAGCTTAAATATAAAACACAGAAGTTGCATGTCTGAAGTTAGATGATCTAATTGACAGGATACCATTTACAGTAACATTAGTAAAATTAGTATCCCTAGAGATTGAAACATGCAGTCCACAGATTGATAGCCATGTGCCTTAGTAAATTTGGAGTACATTTCATTAAAATAAAGAGAAAAAATGGCTGTCTGCTTAGATTATAATAGTATTTAAATATGCAATACTTTTGTCGTAAAAGTTTTAGTTTGAGCATAAATTTTAACATGATTTTATTTTTTAAGCTTTAAATCTATTTTCTAAGAATGAAAATAGACCATAGGTTTAAAAAATTGTGGTTATACAAAGACAATCACATTCTGTTGCTTTTGAACTTACATGTCACATCTATCTCTAAAAGAATCAGTTAAAAAAATGAGATTCATCACAGCAACATGAGGTATCAACCCATATATTTCATCCCTTAAAGAACTTTTGTATGTTTACATGATTATCTATGAAAAGAGCCTTCAACAAAGTCAAAATCCATTTACGATGCAAACTTAGCAATTTAGAAGCATTAATTGTCTTCAATTTGATAATAATTAACTATAAAAATCAATGTTGTCATAAACCATTAAATACAATAATTCAAGAAAAAAATTAAAAAAGCAGACCAAGGTAGAGTATAAATTGCCTCTGTTTAAGTAATTTTGTGCTCCTGAGACTAATATAATGTAAAAATAATCTAGCATAAACAAATGATTCAACAATATATGGTATAGAAAGATAACTATAGCAATTGCTTCCTCTACTATTCTAATATTGTTCTATATTTTTTATTTGAAATTTGTTACTCTCATCTTATTTGGTTCTAGCATTTTTATTGATATGTAGTTTGGTGTTGGTCTGTTTGAGTTTTTTTACTTGTACTTCCTGGATCTGTGGATTTGACTCCCTCCAATCATCAGACAAAACTATTATCTTTTCTTCTAACAATTATTTTCCTACTGCTTTCTGCACTTCTTCCTGGGTTTCTGAAATTAGTCATCTTGCTTATTAAATATTATATTGTTATCTTATCTATTATATGACTTGGAACATTGCCGTACATTTTGTTGAAATTCTGTGTATTTCCTTAAAGTGAATTAATTCATTTTTCATCTTTCTTAATTCTGCTGCTATCTCACTAATGTTTTCCTTTCTTCCTTAAATTCTAATTGAACTAAGTTTTGATGTTTTTCCATTTTTTTTTTTGTCTTTCAGCCTGGTGAATCTCTTATGTAGTACTTTCTTCATATCGGTTACCACTGAGGACTGAGTGTTCTGAGGTCATCCTCAGGAAGTTTCAAGTGCTTTGATAAAGTTTACAACTTAACTGAGCTTTTTGTTCCCATCTGTTAACGTCACTGAATTATTTTGTTTTCTTGGTTTATCATATTCCAGATGGTGTGAGCAGAGAGCTAGTATGCCGTTCACTAAGTCAGGCAATTTCTATTCCTCATTCATTTCTCTCACCAGTGCTGCTTATGAGGAATTTTGGCAGAGAAGCCAAAAAGGAGATAAGTTGCAGATCTCCTAGTGCTGTTTTGTTGGTGGTGGATGAGTGTATAAAGACATGCTGGAGAATGAAGAAATATGCCGAAGGTCTAGAATGTAGATGTGAACTGTAGAGATGGCAGAGGTTGGGTGTGACGACTCCTAGGATCCAAGTGAAAAGAAAGGGAATAACAAATATTTTCATAGCAAATAATGTCCCCCTGCCTTCTTTCTTCTTTATATTTCATAAAAAGATTATTATATTTAATTATTGAATTGCCTTCATGTTTGAACACCATTTAATCGAGATTGATTTATTCTTTAACTCCTCTTTATAGTTACTAAGTACAAGTGCAAATTGTACAATGCATCCATGCCAATTTTTTTAAAGCAGTGAAAAAAAAAACTACAAATAGAAAACACTGATTGGTAATATTCGTTGGTCTTTGTAAAGAGAAAAACTGATATAGGTAAACATTGGAAGTATCTCTATTAAATATACTGCTTATAACACTGTGAAGTATATAAAAGTAAGAAGAGCATTTTCTCACAGTCCCTCGGATAAGTACTATCATTTGTATCATGGGTGGGATGAATGTATTTACTATGAGACAAGCTAAGAGTACTGAAATGAATCTAAAGGTGCATTGTTAAACTACTCCTTTAAGTATGGAAGTATAGGTGAGAGAGATAAGTATAGGGACTAAATGGGGCCGGAGTGATAGCCCAGCGGGTAGGGCGTTTGCCTTGCACGCGGCCGGCCCATGCCGGCCAGGGTTCGATCCCGGCATCCCATATGGTCCCCCGAGCACCGCCAGGAGTAATTCCTGAGTGCAGAACCAGGAGAAACCCCTGAGCATTGCCGGGTGTGACCCAAAAAGCAAAAAAAAAAAAAAAAGTATAGGGACTAAAGCATTTGCTTTGTCTGTGTTCTACTCCACTTAATCTTTAGCACCTACATGATCCTTGGAGCACCACCAGAAGTAATCCCTGGGCAGAATCAGGAGTACGATCTAAGTACCAACGGGTGAGTTCCCCAAGTCAAAAAATAAATAAAAATAATAAAAGCAAGGATGCAATTTGTATTAAGGAAGAGAAATCTAACTTCTAGGACAAAAAACATAGATATGAGATTAAGAGAATGATAAAGTTTAGGATCCAGGGGAAGTTCCTCTGATAGATCACCTCTGCCTTGAATGAATTTATGAGTTTTATCACTATTATGATTGTCATCTGCTGATCATTGTCTTGCTATCCATATTACCTGAGGTTCCTAGTATATATTATCTCCTGAGCACTTTAGCTAGATATTTGTGCACGTGAATAGCAACTGACATGTTAGAGTAGTTTAGCCAAGGGAATGACCCACAGTGAGCACAACTGTGTGCATTACAGAAACATGCACAAGCTCAACTAAAATAATGAGACTCCAGGAGACTCATTTGCTAGAAATTTCACGAGAAGCATGTGCTCCCTCTGCTTGCTGGTGAGTACTGCAAGCAGATATGTGAACCTTTTGAACCTCAGGGAGCTTCACAATAAAATGTACACGTGTCATTACATAAAGTGTTTATAATCCTTAGTCGTTACAATCATAACAAAAGGTAAGGGGCTGAAATAGAAGGGGACAAAGAACAGACAGTATAGGAGTTTATTTGCACAGAAATGACCGCCATGTCATCAGATATGGCAGATGAGTGGACTGACTTATGGAACATAAGAGGAAATGAAAAAAAAATGTAATTAAAAACATAATAAATGAATGTATTTAATTTCAGTATTGGAATACTCAATTGTGAATTATTACATTTATATTATTTTTAGTGAGAGATAGGTGCATATTTTGTGAGGAATATAAGAGAAATTAAATAATTAGAATATGAAAAATACCAATACCGCAGAAAGCAACTAAAGAAACTTTAAAGTAATTTGAATAAAACATTTCAGAATTGCCTATATATGCTGCTGTACAAACAAAAGCAAACATTTGTTATATAATAAATAGTGCAAATATTATTCTATACAAATAAAAGTTGTCTTGCTAGAAATAGTAGTGTTTCATTTTAGACAAATTAGCACTTGAAAATAAACTACCTGGAAACTTGGAATCTGAGGTTTTTAAAAGTAGATCTAAAACTAATCTAGATGAAAACAGGTTATCCCGCCTATTTTCAATGAATATTAAGTGAAACAAGCAATTATCTAAGTCCTGTTGTCTCACTTCACTTGAGAAGTGAAGTGTCTTCCATTGTTCATCGATGGGAAGATGAACTTGTCTTCCCATTACTTGTCTTCCCATTACATGTCTTCCCATTGTTCACCGATTTACTCCAGCAGGCACCGTAACGTCTCCATATGTCCTGCCACATGCTACTGTAGCCCAAGGGCATCTGCTCGCTCCAGGAACATGAAGAGCCTCAAACCATTCATTCAGGTCAAGGGAATGAGGTCTATAATTGTTATTGGTTTCTGGCATATCTAATGCGACACGGGTAGCTTGCCAGGTTCTTCATGTGGGTGGTATACTCTTAGTTGTAGCTCTCAGGTCATGCATTTACTGATGAACCGTGATGGGAAGAGATTAGCTCATCTCTTGGTTGGAGCTCTGGTGAGCTGTGGAGTCCAGATGTTGAAAATGGCGGCCCTCATGGTGTGGGGGTTCCTCTGGCTTCTTGTGAGGCTCTCTTGGGATGGCGGGTCAGGGCTAGAACTCACCTTCCCTCCTGGATGCCTCAATCAGCTAAGTATAGGGAAAGCTGGTAGCAACTAACTCTGCCCTATGTATCTGTGTATCATGGATTTTGGACTGGCTCAACATACAGATGATGAGATGACTGGCTATGTAGCCACGTGGTGGTACCAGACTCCCGAGATCATGCTGAACTGGATGCATTACAACCACACAGTTGATATTTGGTCAGTGGAAGTCCTATTGTCATATGCTCTTTATATACTCATCTTTCTCTGCAGTGTCCTTACTCTAGATACTTAATTTGTATTTTTTTTCTTTTTGGGTCACACCCGCAATTCTCAGGGGTTTCTCCTGGCTCTGCACTCAGGAATTACTCCTGGCTGTGCTCGGGGACCATATGGGATGCCGGGGATCGAACCCGACCAGCATGAGCCGGGCGCGTGGTGCCAGGCAAACGCCCTACCCGCTGGGCTATCGCTCCGGCCCAATTTGTCTTCTTTTAAAATCTTTGCACATAGCATTCTATATGTGGTTCCAAGCCAGGGTTTTTCATTGTATTTGGATATACTTCAAATGCTTCTAACGCCTAGAAGTAGTAATTCACATTCATATAATTCTTTGGGTCTCTTTCTACTCCATTTTGCCCTCCCCTTGTCACTTTCAATTTTCAGATGTTTTTCATAGACTATATAAATATTTGAAAGTCACTCAATTTTCATATGAAAATCAGATTATCCATCTCTGTTGTGTTCATTTAATTTTTAACCTCCAATATATGTTTTATGTGCATCATTAAGTCACAAAATACTTGAAATTTTGAAATACATATTACAAAGTCTAAGTATAGCAAAGTCCAAACAAGCTTAATCTCTTCTGATTACTTTAGATGTTAATCACCATTTATGGTTCAGTTCTATCTTATTCACAGCTCTATTGATCTATTCCTTAACCAACTCAATTTTGTGTTAGTATATTTTATATGGTTTTAAATTTGTAAGATCTATAAACAAAATATAAAAATGTAATTTACTTAAATACCTTATTTCTTAACTATAAATAATTTTCTTATGCCTGAAATTGAATTTATGGTGGGACTTTCTCTGAATTTATCTTGTAAGTAATTCATGAACAATATGCGCCATTATTTATTGAGGTTAGTAAGTGGACAAGAAACTCATGTTAGAAGCAATATAAATAAAGATGACAACTAAATAAACTCCTAAGAACAAGGGTTATCTCATGACAACAGATCCCAGATAAGAAAATACAGATATAAAAAGGAAAATATGAAAATTACAAATTACATAAATATTTGTATTCGTTTGTTTTTTTTGGGTCACACCCGACAATGCTCAGGGGTTACTCCTGGCTCTTCACTCAGGAATTACTCCTGGCAGTGCTCGGGGGACCATATGGGATGCTGGAATCGAACCTGGGTGCATGCAAGGCAAATGTCTTACCTGCTGTGCTATTGCTCTGGTCCAAATTATATGAATATTTTTAAATGAATACAAAGTTGCATATTAACATTTAAAAGAAAATCTGAATGAGGACAAATTAAAACTAGACAGAAATTTTGTTTCTTGTTGGAGACCCTGGCCAAGAGCCCCTGGATCTAGGAGGGAGACCTAGATCTTGCCAGACTTCATCCTTGCAAAAGGAGAGGGAAGGACTTGGGAACCTGGGAGAAGCTTCTGCCTTGCCACTGTTGCAAAAGAAATAAAGACACCAATGTGTGAGGGGGTGTGGTTGTGTGTCAGAGCTCTGGAGAGCAGTTCCAGTTTACTCAGCACAGCTTAAGACTTTTATACAAATTTTTCTGGGTAGAAGGGATAAAAGCACAAGTAACATCCTGAGCTATTGCAACAGAGTATTCAGAAGGCCAGGCATATCTTCTCTTGGAAACACAGGTGTTTATCTTGTGGATGTAAACATTTGACTTTTAGGAAGTTTTAATGTCTTGAAAACAGAGACAACTTTTGGGTCTCTGTTCTTAGGGGCCTTATGGTGCGAAAAACCCAGAACCTAAGACTTTCCGCTAGGTGCCCACAGTTTCTCAGCAAAAAAAAAAAAAAAAAAAAAGAGAACAATAAGTGGGAAGCTAGAGAGATTGTTCTCAATCTTGAAGAGTAAAGAGAATTGAAATAGCTCTTCATTAATTTGGGCAAATCAAAAAGATATTTCAGTAATTAAAAAAGATTTTAGGAAAATAATTTTTGAAATAAAATTATTTATATTGTTATATGTCGGGTACGCGCCGGGGTCCCCGACAGTGTCAGGACTGAGGTTCTCTTCTACCTCCGAGGACGCCGGGAGAACAGATGAAAACTCACGAATCCGGTGCAGTTCCAAAAATGGCTTTTAATAGTACAAAAGCTCTTCCACAGCAATCCAATATAATGAACAAACTCTAGCTCTGGTCCAAACTTAGACCATACAAAAGAGCCTAAGTCTCCCACCAAAGAGAGAGAGAGGATCTCACCCGAGCTGAGTCCTACCCAGAAGGAGGAAAAGGCCAAAGAGCAAAAGGCCAAAAGCCAAAAACCGCAGGAGCCAAAAAGCTGAAGGCTGAGGAACCAAAAGGCAAAAGGTGAAGGGGCCTCAAGTCAGCCCCTTATATACACCAAAGTAATCCAATCGGGAGGTTGTCATGTCAACAAAGAACCCTAAACAGAGTGTAGTGCCACACCTTATTGCAGGTATAAACAAAGGTTATGCCAAGGACTAAGGAGATCATCTCTTATGTAAAACACTGGAGAGAGAGAGGGGCTGATATAAAGTAATACATCTTAACTTCATGAGCTTCATGCAATCTAGATGGTACCCACAAGGTCCTTCTTATTATTATCTGCACCAGGGTGATTCTGAGTATCTTGTTCTCGTGTACTGAAAGGGTCACACTCGCCTGCTTAGAGCAAACTAGTGTGATCCTTCCTATAGTCTTCCTATAGTCTCAACGTAGCCAGGGTGGTAGTCTCCTGGTAAATTCTAACTGTCCCACGTTGGGTGCAGTGGGTATAAAGAGGAGCTGTGCCCAATCTAGAAAACATAGAAGTCTTAGTAGATGTATAAGTCAGAAGTTATTCAATCAAGGTGACTTCTGTAACTGCCACACCCTCTAGCAGTGTTTACATAGAAGAGAGATCTCATTAGAATGAACCTTGACTTAATTAAGATTAAGCTCCCAGATTAGCTAAATCTGTCCTCCAACAGTTATATAAATCAGAATCCATAGTTTTCCAGTGCTTAGTAGTATGGAATGCATATTATATTCATATCAGGTATTGATGTCAGTTAGCTTTGTTCAATTTTGGCAAATTGTTGTGCAACACCTTCCCATCCTTACTGGCTTGTCCTAAGGTTGTAAACACATGTACCTAAGGTCAAGACTGGTAAAATTTGGGTAAGCACCCATACAGTGTGGACATTAAAGTCCTGTGAACCTCATTAAGAAAATTATAACCCCATTAAGTTACAGGTGAGGACCACTTAACTACACAGCATAGGAGGATGTCTCAGGTCTCAGGCTCAAATGAGCTTATATGCTATCCACTGGAAATGATAAAGTATCTAACAAGGGTACTGGTCTTACATTTACAAAAAAGCATACAAGAGAAGATGTGTAGTAAAGCAACTTATTTTTTAAGATAAGAAGTACTGTGCTCAAGAAAAAAACGTAGGCACTTTTATTTTCATAGCAGCACTATTCACAATAGCCAGAATCTGGAAACAACCAGTGTGCCTGAGAACTGATGACTGGATAAAGAAACTTTGGTACATCTATGCAATGGAATACTATGCAGCTGTTAGGAAAAATGAAGTTATGAAATTTGCCTATAAATGGATGAACATGGAGAGGATCATGTTGAGTTAAATTAGCCAGAAGGAAAAAAGACAAATATAGGATGACTGCATTTGTTGCATGACATAAATATAATATATATATATATATATATATATATATATATGCATACTATGATACCAATATCCAAGGTCAGGCAAATCATGGATCAGGAGGTCTTGTCAAAGGTGGAAATTACTACAAATATGTGGGAGTCAGAAATTAGTAAGACAGAGAAGGAAAGAGTGTGCTAATAATTGTCGAAAGTGCTAATACCAACCTAGAACTGAGCATTAAACACAGGAAAAAAGATACACATGATAACCTCTAATGTATGTATTACAATCCACAATGTGTAAGAGAAGGAAGAGAGAAAAGAGAGATTTAAAGTGAAAGAAAAGAGATAAAGAACCTGCCATAGAGGCAGGATAGGGGAGCAGGGAGGGAACTGGGGACATTGGTGGTGGGAAATGGGCACTGGTGGAGGGATGGGTGCTGAAGCACTGTATGACCGAAACCCAAACATGAACATCTTTGTAATTGTATATCTCATGGTAGTATAATAAAATATTAAGTAAAATAGCCCTATTAGAACAACAACAACTGTTGGGGAACGCCCCCGGGGTCCCCGACAGTGTCAGGACAGAAGTTATCTTCTACCTCCAAGGATGCCAGGGGAACAGATGAAAACTCACGAGTCCGGTGCAATTCCAAAAATGCTTTTAATAATACAAAAGCTCTTCCACAGCACTCCAATATAATGAACAAACTCTAGCTCTGGTCCGAACTTAGACCATACAAAAGAGCCTAAGTCTTCCACCAAAGAGAGAGGATCTCACCCGAGCTGAGTCCTACCCAGAAGAAGGAGCAAAAGGCCAAAAAGCAAAAGTCCAAAATCCAAAAGCAAAAGGCCGAGGAGCCAAAAAGCTGAAAGCTGAGGAACCAAAAGCCGAAAAAGTCAGCCCCTTATATACACCAAAGTAATCCAACCGGGAGGGTCATGTCAACAAAGAACTCTAAACAGAGTGTAGAAGAGCAGTGCCACACCCTGTTGCAGATATAAACAAAAGTTACACCATGGGGGCAGAGCTGCTACTTGCTCTCCCTGTGCCCAGCTGCTCATGAAGTGCCCGGGAGGCATGTAGGGTTCTAGCCCTGCCTGCGACCCCAGCAGAGCCTCACAACAAGCCAGACGACCCCCTACTCATGGGGCCCACCATTTTCCATATCGGGACTTTCCTCTCGTCACAACTCCACCCAGCAGACCAGACTATCACAGCCTGGCTTGCGCGGCCGCTAGCGGCAGTGCGGTTCATCAATTAATACTTTATTTAGAGGTGACTACAACAGTATGCCACCCGCATGGCAAGCCTGGCAAGCTGCTCATGTAGTATTTGACATGCCAAATACCAGTAACATTTATATTAGGTCATTCCCATGACCTAATATTATGGTTTGAAGCTCGTTATGTTCCTGGAGCAAGCGGATGCCTTTGGTTTCTCCTAGCATGAGACAGGACATATGGAGATATTACTGGTGCCCGCTCTAGCAAATAGATGATTAACGGGAAGATAGTGATAGTGATAGTGACACCAAGGACTAATCCCGAGATTATCTCTTATGTAAAACACTGGAGAGAGAGGAGGGGGCTGGTATAAAGTAATACATCTTAACTTCATGAGCTTCATGTAATCTAGATGGTACCCACAAGGTCTTTCTTATTATTATCTGCACCAGGGTGATTCTGAGTATCTTGTTCTTGTGTACTGAAAGGGTCACACTTGCCTGCTTAGAGCAAATTAGTATGATCCTTCCTATAGTCTTCCTATAGTCTCAACGTAGCCAGGATGGCAGTCTCCTGGTAAATTCTAACTGTCCCATGCTGGGTGCAGTGGGTATAAAGGAGCTGTGCCCAATCTAGTAAACATAGAAGTCTTAGTAGATGTATAAGTAAGAAGTTATTCAGTCAAGGTGACTTCTGTAACTGCCACACCCTCTAGCAGTGTTTACATAGAAGAGAGGTCTCATTAGAATGAAACTTGACTTAAATAGATTAAGCTGGGAGTGGGCAAAACAACAAAACTAAACCTGTCCTCCAACAAACAACAACAGAAATACTTAAGGATTTTTATAGACAGGAAACTGCCATAGACTGATAGCTAGGAAGTAATAATGCAGTTCCTCAAGCTGTCTTAGATTGAAGTGTTCGTACAGACAGGAATCATGGTAATTTGTTGGGTGACATGCCCTATGGAGCCTTTGGGTCTGGCTACACTTAGCTTATGTGAAGAGCTACTCCCTGCCTTTAGGGAATCTCTGGAGCAGACACAATGGGAGCTTGGACAGAATCAGATTGATTTCATAATTTTATACAGCATAAATAATTTGTCATGAATATTATGATCTTGCTTGCCCAATTCTATACTCTTTCTGTTCCCATGGGGTCCTGTGTGGGACATAAATGTAAATATTCGAAAGTAATTGGCCATGTTGGATCAACAGTAATGTAATAAGTTCACGGAGTTCTAAGAGATGCGCCTCCAGGAAAACTGACATGCTTCTGATTCTAAAGGTAATGCAAAGTGAATGATTGAGACAGATTTTGGACTTTACTGGGATCTAGTGTTTGGAATCATGTGGCTATATATTCATGGTACAAAGCATTAATGCTCGAGGAAATAGAGAAATAATGGGATTAATGCTATTTCATACAAATTACATTCTGAACTGCTTTCTGATTCAGAGATGCAGCCTTTCCCCACTCTGCTAGGGAGTCAAGCTCTGGCAATGTGAAGCCAAAGGGCCCTCCTGAAGATCTTTATTTCAATATAGGGTCATTTACCTGGCTTCATCTCCGAATAGCCCAGCCCAGGATGGGCTACGCTAGAAGGTTTAGGCAGGTTTCTATCTATAAAATAAGCTAGGAGAAAGGGCTTTTTGGCCATTTTGGCTTTTCTTTGCTCTCTTCTTCTCCTCTCTGCCTCTCCATCCTCTTTCCTTTTAGGTCTAACTACATGGTGGCGGCCATCTTGGCCTAGGATTCTAAACCTACATGTGGTAGGGGCCCAGCTAGGGGTCTAAAGTCTGAGGTTTTCCTATTGTTAGATTGTATACTAGAACCTGTGAGAATAAAGTTTTTTAAAAACTGTGCTGGACTCCTGTGCTTTCATCTATTCCCTGCCTACTTCGTAGGTAGAAGGGAACTCATTTCCTGATATGGTTGGGAACCCCAGAGGCTCCCAAACAGTAATTGACTTTCAAATTACGTGGGCTGATATTCTCTTCTTATCAGGGCCTTACACTGCCTGGTAATTCTCTCCAGGGTATGACTTGCCTTAGGAACTAATCAATCATTTAGTTAATTAATTAATATATACATTTTTGTTATTTGTAACATTAGATAATCTTCAGTGTTTACTTCTGGCTCTGTTCTTGGGTTGTTCCTGACTGAACATCGAGACTGTATGTAGTACCAGAGATGGGATAAGTTGGCAGCATACATGGCAAGAATCTTACCAGTTTTACTATCTCTGGGCTTAGCCCTAGGGTTTAAACTAATATCTTGATTCTATCACTGTATCACTGTCTTCCCGTTCATCATCGATTTTCTCGGCGGGCACCAGTAACATCTCCATATGACCTGTCTCATGCAAGTAGAGCCTAAGGGCAGCTGCTTGCTCCAGGAACATAAAGAGCCTCAAACCATTCCATCAGGTCATGAGAATGAGGTCTATAATTGTTACTGGTATTTGGCATATCAGATACGACATGGGTAGCTTGCCAGGCTCTGCCGTGTAGGTAGCATATTCTTGTAGTCACCTCTAAATCCAGCATTTATTGATGAACCGCCCGGCCACTTGAGGCAGAAAGAGCTGGGCTAAGATAGGCTGGTCTGCCGGGTGGAGTTCTAACGAGGGGGAAGTCCAGATGTGGAAAATGGAGGCCCTCATGGAGTGGGGGTCGTCTGGCTTGTTGTGAGGCTCTGCTGGGGTGGTGGGTCAGGGATAGAACCCGCCATCCCTCCCAGGTGCCTCATGAGTGGCTGGGCACAGGGAGAGCCAGTAGCAACTCTTCCCCATGTCTGTGAGTCTCTGAATCAGCATATTGGGCGAATTTAAAAAAAGACTGCTGCAGGGTGGATCACGATGAGTCGGGCTGTGATAGGCTGGTCTGCTGGGTGGAGTTCTGACCAGATGTGGAAAATAGAGGCCCTCATGGAGTGGGGTTTTCTGGCTTGTTGTGAGGCTCTGCTGGGGTGGCAGGCCAGGACTAAAACCCGCCATCCCTCCCAGGTGCCTCATGAGCATCTGGGCACAGGGAGAGCCAGTAGCAGCTCTGCCCCATGTCTGTGAGTCTCTTGATTCTAGTGAGTGAAAGTAAGGAGAATAAGTATTTGTCAGGTTATGTATTTTCTCTCCATACATTTCTTGGTTTCCTGAAAATGACTCCCTAGCTATTTATTCCCCATCCACCTGTTTATACAAATACAATTAGTAGTGCATAAAATTGCAACATCCATATCTGTTTTTACTTGGTGGAATTTGTATTGGGATTATATGAATAGGTATAATTGTAGGGATTATGCTACTTAACTTTATTGTATAGTTAAAATAAGATTACCATTTCATTTACTTAGATTGTTTTTCATACCACTTATTAACTGCTTTCAATATTTTACATTTACATAATAAATAGCCTGCAATATTTTTGAGAGATAAGTCCAAGGGATATTTTTCTTACCATTATAAAGACACTGATGCAGGTGGGGGTGTGGCAAATCAAGAAGGGGGCATTTTTATTACAGAAAGTGTTATTACCCTCCTGCATGATCCAACTTTCTCTCTGGGAAAGAACCTTCGATGGAGGGCAGGAGAGATAAACGCTTGTGAAAATATGCCAAGAGCACCTTCCAATGTGGACGTAGAGTCCTTCAGTTGCATAAGGAAGTTACCAAATCACCTGAGATCTACTTGATTTACTCAGTATGGGAACTGCTTACAATCACCCAAGTTTGGGGGAGGTCTCAGGCAGAATCAAGACCTCATGAAACAGTGAGACCTGTTGTTCTTAGCAGAAAATGAAAGTAAATTCTGACCACGCTTATCTTCCGGGTTAATGATCTACATTTGCAGAAAAGAATTTCAGGAGACAAATAATGAAGAAAGGATCTCATTTAGGAAATATGAGAGGAGTGTGAACAATGGTTCTATATAAAGTAAAAGAAAAAAATGACACGTCTCAGTTGAAGTCTTGTGATCCTCCAATGAGGATGCTGATTTGCAAAGTTGATTTTATAGGGTTTATACCCTACTGGTGAGTGCCATTTTAGTTCATATCTATTGCTAATAACAAACTGTTTCTAATTATCTATAGATGAGACCCTCTGGATTTGATTAAGATGATTCTGATTTTGTTAACTCTTTCATATTCTTATTCTTTACTCATTTATTTCTACATTTGTTTTTATTTAGGGTGTCAAACCCAGCAGTGTTCCAGCATTACTCCTGTTCTGCATTAAGAAATTTACTCCTAGCAATTTAGGAGTAAATCTTAAATTCTGTAAGGCTCTTACAGTACAGGCTTGAGAGACCATAGAGTGTCAAGTTTTGAGTCAAGGTCAGCCGGGTGCCAGGCAAGCACCATAACCACTGTACTATCACTTAGGACCCTCATATTCTCATTGTGACTCCTCCTGAATATTCTCCTCTCTAGGGGAGGGTGTGGGTGTTATTATCCCTTTGTGTGCTGGTGCTGACAGCATTTAACGAGTTTTTGTTTCTTTATTTGCTTTTTTGAGAGACTGCAGGCAGCAATTCACAGGGGTATACTCCCAGGTGTATCCTCACTCCTAGAGGTGCTCAGGGAAAACATTTGCTTGACAACAAACCTGAGGTTGTCACAGGCAAGTAAAGTGCCCTAACCACTGTGCTGGTCTCTCTGGCCTGCTCAGCTCATTTAGAGATCATTCAGCCTGAGTTCCTGTACCTCAGGAACTCAATTATTCTTCGAATTTGATTTAGGCTGGCAATAGAGTAACATTTCTATTTTTGATCACATGTTTATTTTATTACTTTCTGAAATGCATTGCCTTGCACTCCCTATATATATCCCTATATTAATAGCCTATCCATTTATACAGATATATTTGTTAGACATGTGCTGAATTATGGAAGTTCTCACCAAGTGTTATAGTATTTCATGTATCAATTTTGTACTCTTCCTTTTTAAAACTCAAATATAGTTTACATTTTTAAAGCATATAATTTTCTTCAAAAACACTACAAAAATATTACAAATATTACCTATTTTTATCTGATCTGAGGGGCAATAATGATAATAATCTATATTGCTCCTATTATTTTCAGTGACCACCCAATTGCATTAGTTACATACTGATTGTAGTAAAAGTCGCTTTTATTTAAAGAAATAAAACAATTTTTCCGATAGCTTCTCAGTTACATATAATACAGCTTGAAATTTGTAAACTTTCCTCTCTTTTTCATTTTTACTATTATTATGGTATTTTTTGTTTTCATTTTTATTATTATTATTATGGAAGCATAATGGTTTTTATTTAAATTTATATAGAAAGAGTGAGGACAGTAAAAGGTAGTTTACTGTCTTTTAAGTCTTTTAAGGCTCTTAAACACTTAAGTGTTTTAAGTCTTAAGACTCTTTTAAGTCTCTTAAACACTTTTAAAAAGTGTTTAAGAGAGAGCACAGGATTCTCCAGATTGGAAATAAACAATCAAAGAAACAGAGACAATCAAGCAAGATATATGCTCAGGGATAACTCGGCTTGAAAGCTAGCTTCTCTCTGTATTTTTAATTTTTTTTATTTTTATTTTGGATTTTCGGTCACATTTGAAGGTTTTTAGAAGTTATTCCTGCCTGTGCACTCAGGGATCAGTCCTGAAAGGACTCCAGAGGACTTTGCGGTGTCAGGGTAAAATCTAGATCAGATGCACACAAGCATTTCTAACAGCACTTGCTCTAACAAATGTTCTATAATTTAACTAGCTCCACTGCTGGTTTAATTGCTCTTTTGTAACTAGGGGCACATCTACTGGTACTCAGAGTCTATGCTTTGCTCTGTGCAAAGGAGAGAGCTTTAGTTGGTGCTCAGGAGAACATATGTGCTATCAGGGATTGAGCCAGTGTCAGTGGTAGTCAAGGGAAGTGCCTTTCCTCCAATTCCTTCTGATTCACTAGCTTTGTAACCTGTTTTTTGTAACCTCCCTTTTTTTGTACATCTATTTCTTTAAATCAGCAATGTAATTTGTTCTATAATATTTAATAAAGTGCCTACAACAGATATGGAATTTTAAATGACTGAATCGGTGCTATAAGTAAAAGGCAAGATGATTACTTGTTTATTTCTATATTTTTATAATTCAATCTCATTAATATGGCTATTTATTCAAGCTTAAGTTTAATGATGGGACTTAGGAACTAACTTTAAATTTACCACAAAATGCCTTCTAATTATTCCTAAATACTTTCAAGTTCTAGTTTACAAATATGTTTTTAACTTTCTGGGGAGAGCCTAAATGTATGTGGTGAAAGTTATAAAAGCAGCAATGAAAGTATGAAGAATAAAACTTTTGAAAACCTATGAATATTTTTTGTTAGTATATATTAAAGACTGGCTGTTAGTACAAATATTAATTAATTTAGATTCATTGAAAGATGTTTAAGGAAACTCTTCAGATTCAGACATTTTACTATGGCAAATTGAAATATATTAAATGTTATGAGGTTGATAAGGGTACAATAAAAGTTTATGAGCAGCTCACTATATAGCTGAGCAGCTCCTTCTACTTCACACGACCTTACCTGCCTGTGTATCACGGAGTTATACAGTCGCGTTATGAAATAAGGTAAGTTTACAAATCATATTCCATGTTCCTTTCATATTTACAAATAATTATGGTTCCCTTCCTTTATGTTTGCAATATTGTGTCTATGAAGTTGTTTAAAATTGTAAAATTAAGACATTTTCATCTCCCATTTTAAATGTACAGACCCTGATACTAAAGCAGAAAAGCATTTCTAAAGTAATTTTAAAGCATGAAAATATTTTCTTTGCCTATGTTTTTTATAACCTGTTTTGAATTTTAAAATACATCACAGAATTAGTTTATTTGCTTTATAGAAGAGATTGAATAACAGTTTGAATAATTAGAAGCAGAGAGCTATTCTAAATGTGTCTAAACATTTTATTTTAGAAAAGGATACATATACGAAGAAGGTTGTTACAATATATAAAAAACTTAATATCTTCTCATAAATCTTTCAATGACCAGCTATCAAGTTACCTTTTAATAAAGTGAATATAAATATCCAGAGAAATAAAATTAATGTACAATTTTCAACAAATTAGTTCATTAATATTATTGTGACTTAAAATATAATCATTCTAATTATTACCTCTATGATATTAACAATTGTAATACTGATTATTAAAAAGTATTCATGTGAAAAATTTAATGTTAGTACATTAATTTTATGTTGATTTCTCTAATAAATAAAATATTTTATTTCTATATACTATTTTGAAATAATTTAATGTTTAGTCTACAATCATGTTTCTGAAGATTGAACATGATTAAACAAATGTAAAAGAAATCAAAATGTAACAGAAATTATATTAAATTAAATAATTGTCTTTAAGCATTTACTTTTCTTTTGGGTGTGATATTCGGACCATATTCTGTTGTGGTCAGAGTCTACTCCTGGTTCGGTGAAATGGCTCATTCCTGTCAGGGTGTGTCCAGGGATCCAACACACGCTTACTGCTTGGAAGTCAAGAATTTTCTGCTATGACATCTCTTGGGTACCTAAATATATTTCATCAAGTTTTATTTTAAAAATTGCACTTGGTTTACTTGAAGTCAGGCTCTGGCCTATATTCATGATTGTTACTATTATAAATAACAATTGAATGTATGCAGTATCACTGTATCACTGTCTTCCCGTTCATCATCGATTTGCTCGAGTGGGCACCAGTAACATCTCCATATGTCCTGTCTCATGCTAGCAGAGCCCAAGGGCACCTGCTTGCTCCAGGAACATAAAGAGCCTCAACGCATTCCATCAGATCATGCAGTATGAATTAAAAATTGCAGTATTTTTATGATATAGTGAAATGAAAAAGAGAATGGCCTCCAAGAGTAAGTTAAAACTCACAGTGATGATAGTATTTAATAGTAGATAAATTGGAAGTAATTTGGCAAGAAAAATTGGCAGACATATTTATTTTTTTTAGTAAAATAAAATTAATATTTTATTTTTAAGAATAAAATATTTATTAAAATTAGATAGCATGCTCTGTATTAGGAAAACAGAAAAGATGTTGCAGTAAGGAATGTAGTATGATGGTAAAGTTCTTAAAATATTTTGAAAGTAGAATCTGTATGGCTTCCTACAAATAGCAATTCATTTCAGCATTTGCCATGGAAACTAAAACTCTAGTCACTGAATCAAAATTTATATATAATCACACGATACAGAAAAGAAATGGAAATTTACCTCCACAAGTGCACTACTATAATTTTAAGCAGAAAGATTTTGTTAGGCTGCACTTTGGGCCCAATCACTGGGACCCTGAAGGGTCAATAGAAAGAGCTTTTTGAAAGGCAGGTTAGAATATAGTAGACTCATGCCCTTAATATGTTTTAAAACCACCCTGAATATGTGCTAATAAAGTCACAACCAAATGTGAAACACTGATTTCAGTGTGTTTAAGGCAAACTATTTTGCTTTGCTTTTTGGACCACACCCAGTGGTACTCAAAGCTAACTCCTGCTCCGCTGTCAGGGATTACTTCTGGAAGGCTTGGGGCATGTGTGGTGTCTGGGATTGAATTTGGGTGGGCTAGGTACTAAGGAAATGCCTTACCAACTGTTCTATGTCTCTGGCCCCAACAATTAGAGGATTTTATAGAAAGTAAATGGGTATGAGGATGAACAGGTGAAGAGAATGAGTAGTAAAATCCCCTCATGGACTGGTTCCCTCTAAGGGACAATCCATGTTATCTACAAACCTGAACAAAGTAAAGTGTGGAACTTGTTATAATCTTGAAACTTCTAGGCAAAGTGGAGAGTAAGACATTGATAATTGTTCTTTTTTCAAGGGCAAACTATAAAAGACACTCTTGCTTGTCTAGGTGCTTACTGTTCTTAATCCCCTTGAGTCAGTTTCCTAATGTGTACTCCATTTACTTAACAACTACTTTTTCTTTAAAGTTGATGTGTTTCCTTTTTTGTCTGTGTTTATTATTGTGGATTACAAACTAAAAGTGTTACCTGCGTGTGTTTCCTTTGTGCATAGAAAAACCTGAAAAATAGTATCATGACTAATGATGGTGATTTATAGTAGTTCTTTATTCTACATCTTAAATACATATCCTTTTTTTTTTCTTTTAGATGGCAAGAAAGAAATTCTCTGGATTAGAAATCTCTCTAATTGTCCTCTTCACTATAGTTACTATAATAGCTATTGCTCTAGTTGCTGTATTAGCAACTAACACACCTGCTGTTGAAGGTAATTAACATTAAAATAATTAAATATTATAGTGAGGTTAAAATAGTTTGATCTACTAAGATAGTGGATTTTGAAAAGTAATCTGTGAGGTGAAACACAAAGAAAGATCTCAGGTAAGTTTGATAATTTCTTCAAACTTTTCTATTCTAGATATTTCCATTAAGTGCTATTGTATTCTCTTTGGTGTTAAAAAATTCCCACACATTGAGTTGCTTAAAAAAATAGCACATCCAGGGCAGACAGAGGGGCCAAAATGAACAAAGTGAAGAAATAGGAGAAAGGTATTGGGGTACACCCCAGGGTGGACATTATGGACCCCTTTGCGGCTAAGGTAGAGTCAAGCAGTGCGAAAGACCAAGTGAATCTTTTTTGTTTGGTGTTATTAGAACGATTGTTCTAATAACAGTTTCTTTCATGGGAAAGAATTTCAGGAAGAGGCAAAATAATGAAGCAAAATAGTTTTCATGGAAAGAAATGTACTTAGATGTAAAGGGAAGATAAGAGGATTATATGATCCTCTTATCTTCTCCAGAAAGGTAAAGCAGACACCATCTTTTGGTAGGTCACATAAAAATTCTCCATATTCTCTTAGTTTAGACTTCTCTGCATACAGACAAGCTAATCTGGATAATGTCACAGGAAAACAAAACAACACAAAACAATACAAAACAAAAGCAAAGCAAAAAGCAAAAAACCCTTGGACTTCATCTCATATTCTTCTCAAGAACCTTAGATTTTTCTGAGGGGCCAATACTTTGGTAATGTCTCAGTTTTTGCATCTGGGAGTTGACTCAATTTCTCTATCTCTAAAAAGCTCGGTATTTGCATCTCAAAGGGAGATGCAACATCATTTGTTGGGCTACTACAGGGCTGGGCAATTTCTCCTTGTTTCATCTTTTCTGAAAAGGTAATCCTATCTATCTGCTTGCATGTGTAGGAGTATGGGATAATGCCCTCTTTTTTTACGCTCATTTAATAAAGAAAAAAATTGCAGAAATTTAGAGGGATTAAAAATGTAGGCGTGATATTCCATGCATATTCTATACTTGGAATACCATGCCTATATTCTACGCTTTGAATATCATGCCTATTCCAAGCATAGGTTATACTTGGAATATCACGCCTCACTCAATTGAGAGAAGGAATCCGAATCCCAACCTCCATCGACATTCCAGAGTCAGGGACGATGTCTCGTTTGCCAAGTTGTGGAGAATCAGATGGGCTGGACATGTAATGCAATTTGGAGACAACCACTGGACTAGAGTCGTTACCAACTGGATCCCACAGGACGTCAAAAGATCACTTGGGGGGCCAGAGCGAAGTCCAGCGAGTAGGGTGTTTGCCTTGCATGCGGCCGACCTGGATTCAATCCCCCGGCTTCCCATATGGTACCCTGAGTACTGCCAGGAGTAATTCCTGAGTGCAGAGTCAGATGTAACCCCTGAGCATTGCCAGGTGTGCCCCAAAAAAAAAAGATCACGTGGCCTCCCACCTACAAAATGGTCAGACTTCTTCGCCAACAGTTTGAGGCTCTTCGTACTCCTGGAGCAAGCAGATGCCATTGGACTACACTGGCATGTGATAGGGTCAAATGGAAATGTTACTGGTGCCCACTCGAGGAAATCGACGAATAACGGGATGTCAAGTGACCACGTGATCAAGTGAAAAATGTATAAGTGTGAAAATAAGAGTTTTTAAAGAAGTTTTTCGGGGTAGGAGCGATAGCACGAGTAGGGCATTTGCCTTGCATGCGGCCAACCCAGGTTTGATCCTCAGCAGTCCATGTAGTCCCCTGAGCTCTGCCAGGATTAATTCCTGGGTAACAGCCAGGAGTAACCTCTGAGCATCGCTGGGTTACTCAGCGATGTGACAGAGCAAAAAAATAAATAAAAGCAAAAAAAAAAGTGTTTCTGTAAGAATCTATGACATTTTAGAGTTGATGAGCTTTGGATCATCTAATGCATTTCCTTTATGCTTTTTTGATGAAATTACAACTGGCAAGGATATTATAGATAATCTAGGTTAGCCATAGTAATGTGTTTGGGTCCTTGGGTGGTCTTATGTGAGGCAGAAAGACAGTATGCTCCAGAAGAGAGTTTGCTGTTTTCTCTCTATCCACTTCTACCTCCTGGGACCTGCTTGTGAAATTCAGGACTGTGAAGCCTTGTTCCTTGCCAGAAAAGAAAATAGATTAATCAGTGCCTGCTAGGGGAGTAGTTTTGTAGGCAGATGGGGTAGGAAACTAGGGTTTTTGGTAGTGGTAAGGGCACATTGGTGATGCAACTGGTGTTGGAATATTGAATACTTGAAACAACTGTATTTTCAACAACTTTATAAATCATGATGTTTAAAAAAAGTTAGAAAAATATGGGTGTCCTCAAAAAAAAAAGAAAGAATTGCAGTTTATGCCTCACCCCGCTTCTGGGTTCTACCCTTTCTCTCGGCACAGAATATCAGGAGATGACAGTATTGAATTATAACAGATTTTATTTGCAAGTTTTGAGATAGGTAGGGCAAAGGCAAGGGCAGAGGGTTTGGGGAGGTGGGAAGGAGAATATGCTCAAGAGAGAACAAGGGCCTTTCCAGAGCAGAGAGGAGCCCCACATCCCCACATTAGATATCAAAGCACGTATGTCAAGAGGAGGCGCTTTGCAGCAACACTTGGACACAGGCACGTGGACATGGACTTGGGCAGCATATGTGTGAACTTTATTCAAGTTGGCTTTTATAAGGTTTCTCCCAAGCTGTCCTCATGTGGAGATTTTTGTACCTAGGTAAGACTCCATTGCTAAGTCGCTTGCCGAAGAGGTAGAGTTTATGATCTTTTATGATATATATTTTTTCTGACTTTTGGTCCTTCTGAAGCTTCTCTCTGAGGGAATCCAGCCTTCTCTGGCTCTGTCCTGGCTCTGGGTAACGAAATATCTTGTCAGGCCTCAGTCCCTGTGTCCACAGGAGGTTGTTTTGCAGCCGTAGGACTGTTTGTTTTATTATTTTAAAGGAAATCATTGCCATAGATGGTTGGGGTGGGTGGGGGAACGGTGTCCATATCTACTCATCTTCCTGCTTCAATAGTGCTTTTACTATTTTGTTTACAGTCCCCTTGAGTATCTGAGTGCTTATTACCATGGGAATCAATTGATTTTATCTTACCCATATCTGACATCTGGATGATTTCTCTTTCCAAAGAGAATTTACTTTCTTTTGTTATTCTTTTTTTTTTAACATTTATTTAAAAATATTATAAGCTATTACAGTTTTACCAATCATGTTTTTGATATTCAGATATACTATTATTGTTATTGATACACCCAGTTACTACCAGTGTCCATGATCTTCCACATAGACTTTATGTTACCTCTGGTCTTAGCTTTTTCTCACCCTTCAACCAAATTTTGGCAATTGGTTTTGTATCACAATGCTGAATTCGTTAATGTTCGATATTGTGCTAACTATTATCATGTTTTCTGTCTCTAATTCTCTTCTGTTCACCTTAAAAAATCTTCTTTTCCTATTTTTACATATTTAAAGACATATTCCTTTGCCTATTTCTTGATTTTTTCCATTTGTAGATTTGTAGTTCATAAATTACAATTTGAAAATTATTTGGGATTTGGGATGTAAATGTCTTCCTTATATTCATTGATCATAACAATCAATGAATATATTTTGTTCTTTAAAGAGCAGTCAACATGTTTCTGTGTAATAAAATTGTAACATAATTTGGATTATTTATTTTATTTTATATTTTTTGCTTTTTGGGTCACACCCAGCAATGCTCAGAGTTTACTCCTGACTCTGCACTCAGGAATTACTCCTGGCAGTGCTCCGGGGACCATATGGATGCCAGGGATTGAACCTGGGTCTTGCATGCAAGGCAAATGCCCTCCCTGCTGTGCTATTGCTCTGCCCCCAGATTTTTTATTTTAAAAATTAGGATTAAGCTGTTTATTACTGTGTAGTGAAGCATTACTTCTATTCTATTTCTCATTTATTAATTAGATTTAATATGAATACCAAATAATGGTATTCATATTAAATTTCATATTAATTTAATTTAAAATGAAATATCAAATAATTTTTTAAATCATATCTTATTTTGTTCTATTGTTTATTGTGGTTTTAGAGAAACCTGCTGTTTTAGGAAAATGTCCAACTGAGCAATATGATCGTCACAATGAAAGAATAAATTGTGTTCCAGATCAGTTTCCAACACAGGTATGTAACATAACTCATCAATATTTTATTATTGTATTTTATTAATATTTTATTATTTGAAATAATAAATAATTAAGATTGTCAGTGTTGAATCAATTCCATATTTTAAAAATACATTCATCAAATAAGTTGTTTCTATTTTACTTATTATTTTAAATATTTTATCTTCTTATAGTTATTATCTCTCTGCCTGTAATATAAATTTACATATGTGTGTTTGTGTATATGTCTTATTCTGCCTCTTGATTTTGTAACATCATCTAACATCTCTGACCTTAGCAGTCAAAGAGATAGTATAACAGGTTGAGCACTTGCCTTGCACATGGCTTATCTGAGCTCTATTACTTACTCCCCATCTGATACCCCAGTCACACCATGAGTGATCACTCAGTGTAGAGTCAGGAAAAAGCATTAAGAAACACCAATATACACATCTCAAAATGCACATGGGTAGTTTAATACAGCTATTTTATTTGAAGTGTTTTCTAGAAGAATTGAAAATACCTATACAAAAAATATACTTCAAACACTTTAGGTTCCAATAGATAATGACCTTCCTAAAACAATCAGTTCAATTTACTATGATTTTCAATATTTACCTAAAGGTGGAAAAAGTAAATATATATATAATATATATGTATTCATATATATTGTCACTTGTCTTCCCTTTCATCGATCTACTTAAGCTGGCGCCAGTAATGTCTCCATCTGTTGGGAATGAGGTCCATTATTGTTACTGGTTTTGGCATATCAAATACAGCACGGGTAGCTTGCCAGGTTCTGCCCTGGTTCGGTTTCATCCTAGGGGACCCAGAATTTATAAATACAAATATATATATATAAGAAATAAGTTAAAGTATATATTAGTTTACTTCCTCATTAGTTTTCTCCTTATATATATGTAACATCTATATATTATATATACTATACATATAACATCAGCTACAGGACATCATAGATTTTAAATAATTTCAAATTAGATATTCTAGTTCAAACATGGTTTTCTGAAACTTTGCACACTTTCATATGAAGTAAATTTTATTTGTAGTTATGTTCACGCATGATTTCAGTGTATTACTCAACTTTTCATATAAACTATTTTTCTTACATTTACAAAATATTTTCATAGACAGCAGAAATTAAGGAGAATTCAGTATTTTGATTTGTTTATTAGGTGTGCAAAAGTAGAAACTAGTTGCAGCACCATACACATAAACTTGCTAAAATAATTTAAATATTGCATATAAACCCACTGATCTAGTAGGAATAGGTACTTTAAATAACTACTTTACATAAAATTATTAGCCAGAGAACAGTAACCTTTAAAATATATTAGCCGGGGCGGAGTGATAGCCCAGCGGGTAGGGCGTTTACCTTGCGCGGTCGGCCCATGCCGGCCCGGGTTCGATCCCGGCATCCCATATGGTCCCCCGAGCACCACCAGGAGTGGTTCCTGAGTGCAGAGCCAGGAGAAACCCCTGAGCATCGCGGGTGTGACCCAAAAAGCAAAAAAAAAAAAAATTAAAATATATTAGCCAACAGTAGTGTATATTGATATGTGCATTCAAAATTTAAGCTGACATTATCAAACTCTACAGAGTGTAATTACTTTAATTTATCAAATTAAATATACTTTAACATATTCCTTGCAATTAAAAAGTGAAAGAGACTGGAATCATATTACAGTGGGTAAAGGTACAGTCATTGTACTTAGTACTTTATCTTGAAGTTACCTAGTTCCTAGTCATTGATCAGTATGTTCACCATAAATATTGATATAATCTATGGTACTATGAAGATTAGATGATTTTCTCATCCCTATTAATTACCACAATATAGGTGGGACTGGAGTCATAGCAATAGAGTAGCCTTGCACACGACTGAATTGGGTTGGATTTCAGCTGTTCTATATGGTCTCCAGAGTACTGCCAAGAGTGATCCCTATACACAGAGTCACAAGTAATCCCTGAGCACAACTGGGTGGGACACCAAAACAAAAAATTAAATAAACAAATACATAAAAGGGATGAACATTTAATATATTTGAATACCAAGAAAGGAAAATAACATCATTTAATAATTCCAGTCAGATGTGGAACTTAAAAAAAAAACAAGCATATTAATAGACAATGTCCAATAAGACAAACCCTTAGATTCTTAGGTCAGAACTGAGGTTACCTGAGGCCGATAGATATTGCAGTAGGCAGGTCTTTTGCCTAGCATGATGCTGACCAGGGTTAGATCCCCCAGCCTCCAATATGGTCTCCCAGCACTACCAGGAGTAATTTGTGAGTGCAGAGCCAGGAAGTAACACCAAAATATTACGGATGTGATCCATCCTCCCCGATAATACTGACATTACCCAGGCAGATAGAAGTGGGTATTGGGTTCTAGAGGCAATGGTGCAGGGATATTACATTTTGTTTGTATCTCTTGAAAATATGCATTTACAGTCTTATAAAAAATAATACAAAGGAATTCTTTTAAAAAACAGAACACTCCAGAATTTACTGAAATAAATAGGTGTTCAAACAACAATACTGGTGTACTGGAACCATAGTGTAGGGGATAAGGTGCTTGCTTTGCTGCAGTTCTTCTGCTACTGATTCACAACACCGTAGACGGTCCCTTGAGTATTTCCTGCAGTGATTCCTGAGCACAGAAGCTGGAGCAAGTCCTGAGCATAGAGTTAGGAGTAAATTTTGAATACTGACTAGTGTAACTAAAACTCGCCTTTTCCCAAATAGAGAATAACACATAAAATAACAACACAAACCATATCATTTCTTTAAATCTTTTCAGGCAATTTGTGCAATGCGAGGATGTTGCTGGAAGCCTACAAATAATTCAGTTATTCCATGGTGCTTCTTCGCAGATAATCATGGCTATGATGTTGAGAGAATCTCAAAACCAAATACAGGTAAGTATTGATTCTCTCTCCCCAGATGGATAGTAGAGTGAGTAATGTGCTAGCCTTACATAGAACTAACATCGCTCTACTTTGTAGTCTTGCTCTGATATTTTGCTTTATTTTTATTCTTTGCGTCACACCCTGATGTGCCCAGGGATCACTCACCATAGGTCTGAGGGCATTATTTCTTGCTTGATCGCTTGATCACTTGAATCCCGTTATTCATCGATTTGCTCGAGCGGGCGCCAGTAACATTTCCATTGGGCGCTATCACTTGCCAATGTAGCCCAATGGCATCTGGTTGATTCAGGAATACGAAGAGCCTCAAACTATTCCTTCAGGGTCTTGACAAAGAAGTCTGACCATCTTGTAGGTGGGCCGCCATGTGATCTTTTTAAAATCCCATGGGATCCAGTTGGTAACGGCTCTAGTCCAGTGGTCATCTCCAAATTCCATTCCCCTTGCACCCAGATATTACCCTGAGTCCAATAGAAGTGACCCCTGAGTGCTAGTCAGGAATAAGTCTTGAATAATGCTGGGTATGGCTACCAAACCAATAAAAAGCTTAATTTAGTGTTCCTACAATACTCAATAGAAAGCATTAATTTTTTTTTAGAAAAACTAAATAAAATCAAAGCACATATGTAAAAATGTTCAAATTAGGGGCAGAAGAGTTAGTACAGCATGTGGGGCTCTTGCCTTGCTCGCCACCTAACTGGGTTTGATCTTGATCCCCTTTAAGGTCACCAGAGCCCACCAGGAGTGAGTTCTGATCTCAGACCCAGGAGTAAGTTCTGAGTAAAGCTGGGTGTGGCCAAAGAAACAAACAAATGAATATTCTAATTAGTTAAAGAATTATTTTTGCAAAATATCTTGAAAATAAAAAATTAGCTCATTTGTAGTGAAGACAATTCAATGATAAAATATGAAAAACAGTAATAATTATAACTATTAAAGTAATCAAGTATTACAGATTTTTGTATTTCTTTAAGATTTTGAAGCCTATTTAAAAAGAAAATCTTCACCTACTCTATTTGGCGATGATATTACCAGTCTTCTCCTCACAACCCAAAGTCAGACACCAAATCGTTTCCGGTTCAAGGTTTGTCTTTCTTTTTTTTTTTCCCAAATGGGCTGAATGAAAAGATAGTAAAGATAATAATATTCACAATTTTCTAGTTTCCATCAGTAACTATTTACTGAATTCGCAATGATTTTTAAATCAATGGATTATATTTAGTTTTTAACTACAAATTGTGTAGAATGTTTGAATAAGATTAATATTAAGCTTATGACTGCATTAATAGCAGATCTATGAAATAACTAATTTTATAAATTACTATTTTAAATCTGTATTTACTGACTGTATAATATGACTTAGACTGAGAATGTGGAAAGATAGGTCTACAGCTCAATCTGAACAAAACTATGTTCATGAGAAATGAACTAGTTCCAGAGGCCCCATTCACTCTCAATGGAACAAACATCTCTGGATGCAGCAGTCATGTGTACCTAGGTCGAAAAGTCAACATGATGAACGACCTAAAACCTGAGCTGTGCAGGAGGAAAAGAGCGGCATGGAGTGTCTTCAAAAGCAGCATTGAAGAAACAGCTAAAATGACAAAGAACCTCTGGCTCCGGGCACATCTCTTTGACTCCACTGTTCTCCCTGCATTAACAGAGACCTGGGCCCTAAGAAAGCAGGATGAGAATGTTATTCGGGTCTCCCAAAGAGGAGTCGAAAGAGCTATGCTTGGAATATCACCGTCACTCAAGTTAGAGAAGGAATCTGAAGTTCCGGCTCCATTGATGTTCCAGAATCAGGGATGCTGTCTCGTTTGCCAAGGGATCGAAAATCAGATGGGCTGGACATGTAATGTGATTTGGAGATGACCGCTGGACTAGAGCCATTACCGACTGGATACCATGGGATGTCAAAAGATCACATGGCTGCCCATCTACAAGATGGTCAGAATTCTTCCTCAAGATCCTGAATGAATGGTTTGAGGCTCTTCGTATTCCTGAAGCAACCAGATGCCATTGGGCTACACTGGCACATGATAGGGTCAAATGGAAATGTTACTGGCGCCTGCTCAAGGAAATCAATGAACAACAGAATGTCTAGTGATTTAGTGAAATCTGTATTTAGTGCTTAGTGCATGTAGGTTAACCTTAAATAATGTTTTATTTATTGTCAACCATAAACAATGTAAACTTGTGAATAAAGTGATGATAATTTGTTTAAAATTTACAGATTACTGATCCAAATAACAAAAGATTTGAAGTACCTCATCAGTTTGTAAAAGACTTTTCAGGACCCCCCAGCTTCAAATACATTGTATGACGTGAAAGTTACTGAAAATCCGTTTAGCATAAAAGTTTCTAGAAAAAACAGTAAGACAGTTTTGTAAGTAATCATGTATTTTACATTTATTTACATTTAAGTGTATCACTTGTATCACTGGTCTTCCTGTTCATCCATTTGCTTGAGCAGGCACCAGTAACATCTCCATAAATCCTGTTGCAAGCAAATGTAGGCCAAGGGCATCTGCTTGCTATAGGGACAGAGAGAGCCTGTCCCTGCTTCCTCTCACAATTTGATGGGTGTACTTGTTTATGAAAATTATAAAATAAAACATTTTATATTCTGTGGGTAAAATGTATATGAATATTAACTCTATATGGACTAATTATACTATAACTGGATAAAGCATAATTTCTGCTTCCCAAAAAATTGATAAATTGATGTATTTAGAATCAAATAGTGAAAGATGCCAGCAGAGATAGGTTTTCTGAAAAAACATTTTATACATATAGGTAACCTGCTTCTTTCTTTATGGCACAGATTTGACACCAGCATTGGCCCCTGGTGTACTCTGACCAGTATTTACAGATATCAACCAGACTCCCACTGCATATATGTATGGACTTGGGGAACATGTTCATAAGAGATTTCGTCATGATTTATATTGGAAAACATGGCCTATATTTACTCGGGATCAACTACCTGGTGATGTAAGAATGTACCTTTATTGTTTATTTTTAGTTGATATTTTGGGTTTGAGGCCACACCTAATGGCTGTACTCAGGGGTTCTTCCTGACTCTGGGCTTGGGATCTTTGCAGTGCTGAGATTGAACCCCAGTGAGCTGCTTTGAAGGCAAGCTTCCCTAACAGCTGTACTGTCACTCCTGCCTTGGAGCTACCTTTATTATTGTAAACAGAAGTTGAGCGATGAAAAACTATTTAATATCAATGATACTTAATGCAGAAATTGTTTAATTTAGGTGTAGGGATTGATAATGTCCTAAATTGCCTATAGAGTTTTTAATGACTTAAGCAGATTTTTTCCAACTTATGCTTAAATTTTTTATATTTTATCTTTTTTGTTTTAGAGGACCACAGCAGTGGTAGTCTAGGGCTTATTTCTCACTTTCTGCCCAGTGATCAATCATGGTAGGACTTTACTAGCCACATATAATGCCAGGGATTGAACTATTGTTGGGCATGTGCAGGGCAAGCTCCTTAGTGCTGTGCTATCTCTCTGACCCCTATTTTATCATTTACCTTTCAAAATTCTTACATTCAAACCTAATTATATCTAATCACTATGCAAAAATAATTCCAAATACTTCCTGCAACAAAGTCATTGCCTCGAACTTTTTTTTTATCAGATAGGCACTCCATTTTTTGTTTCTTTTAATAAGTCAATTCATACTTTCCTTCTCTTTACTATCCTAAGTTAGTATTTATTGACAGTTTACAAAGCTACAGAGAAGCCCATTTACTTACATTGACAGATTGCAATTTTTGAAGGATAGTTATTATTTTATCTATCCTTGATCTTGTATATAAAGCAAATCCCTGACACACAGTAGGGAAGCTCAATTAACGTTGTTCAGTGAGTGAAAAATACATGGTCTGCACCAATGACTTTTAATTCTACTAATAATAAGCAGGGCCTGGCAAGCTACTCGTGTTTTATTTGTTATGCCAAAACTAGTAACAATTATGGACCCAATTCCATTTCCTGAAGAATGGTTTGAGGCTCTTCCTGTCCCTGGAGCAAGCAGATGCCCTTGGGTTACACTTGCTTGTGACAGGATGTATGGAGATGTTACTCGTGCCTGCTCGAGCAAATCGATGAACAATGGGGAGACAGTGATACAGTGATCATCTTACATGGCTTTATAATTAGTGTCTATACATCTATTGTACCTCCCATTGTATATCTAACTCACATCATCCTCTTTCCTATATTTGTAGTCTTTTAAAAATGCAAATATTTGCATCAATGTTTGTTTAATTTGTAGGTACTGAATATGAAAATCTTTATTGTTTACATAGACCACTGACAGCTGATTTTACGTCCTCACCTCATAAAACCATCCCCTAAATTCCCCTAGGCAGAATTAGGGTTTCTGTTGTAACACCCTAAGTCATATAGTACAATGTCAATCATCACATTGTATCACTGTATTGTTTCATTTCGGTTTTTGGTCCACATCTGGCTGTTCTCAGGGCTTACACAAGGCATTGTGCTCAGTTTCAACCCTGGCCATTTTAGGGATCATATGGGGTGCTGAGGATCAAATCTCAGTCAGTTGCATGCAAGGCAAGCACCCTACCTGTATTACTGTCACTCTGTCCCCACAGTGTGCAATTTGAATATATATTTTAAGTACTTCCAGGATGTGAGATTCTTCATCACAAAGACCATAACCTTAGAAGAATTGTTGATTTTTTTTTCTTTTCTTTTTGGGTCACACCTGGCGATGTTCAGGGGTTACTCCTGGAGGTGCTCGAGGAACCATATGGGATGCTGGGGATTGAACCTGGGTAGGCTACGTGCAAGGCAAATGCCCTACCCGCTGAACCATAGCTCAACCCCAAGAATTGTTGATCGATGATTGCATTTGCTTAGTAGTTTGTGATATTTTTAGTGTCTATGCTAACAAGTACATTCCTCTAATTAATAAATTAATTGCACTGTAGATACTCATTTGGTATAGAACTTTTAATCACTGTATCACTGTATCACTGTCTTCCTGTTGTTCATCGATTTGCTTGAGCGGGAGCCAGTAACATCTCCATACCTCCTGTCACAAGCAAGTGTAGCCCAAGGGCATCTGCTTGCTCCAGGGACAGGAAGAGTCTCAAACCATTGATCAGGTCATGGAATTGAGGGCCATAATTGTTACTAGTTTTTGGAATAACAAATAAAACATGGATAGCTTGCCTACAGTATCACTATTTTAATTAATACTAGTCTTAGATCAATTTTTCATACTTTTTGAAAAATTTCAACCATGATAGCCAATCAACCAGAAAATATTGTCTCTCACCTTATACTGTTTTTTTCCAGTTTATGTCCATCATTTTGTCCACTACCTGCTTTGACCAATTCACTGTAAAATTATCACTGTATGACTTGTATCAGTTGTCTTCCCATTGTTAATATTTGCTCGAGCGGACACACCAATAAAATTTTCATATGTCCTGACCCATGCTAGTGTAGCCCAAGGGCATCTGCTCGCTCCAGGAACACAAAGGCCTCAAACAATTCCTTCAGGTCATGGGAATGAGGTCTATAATTGTTACTGGTTTCTGGCATATCAAATACGACACAGGTAGTTTGCCAGGCCCTGCCATGCGGGACTATAAAATTATATAATGACAAATATCATCTTGGAATTTCCTATAGAATATTGGACATTCATGGGGCACACTGAATAAAAAATTACTATTCTCAATGACTTGCTAAATTCAATTAGAAACAAACAAAAATAAAAATTAATTTATTCATAGCTGGATGCATATATTATTATAAATATTATCTAAGTATTAGAACAATTAAATAATTTAAAAATGTTTGTGCTATAATGCTTTATATGGAAGAAAGAGAAAATCAGTATAGATATATGCACTGCAGACTACAAAATTTTAAATTGAAATAAAGATTAGATGTGAAATTTTAAAATTTTCTTATAGAATAACAACAATCTATATGGCCATCAAACATTTTTCATGTGCATTGAAGATACTTCTGGAAAGTCTTTTGGTGTTTTCTTAATGAACAGCAATGCAATGGGTAAGAACAATTTATATAATGATATACCTAAATGAGATGAAAATTAAATGTTTAACTGAACTTTTAAATTCCAATTCTACATTAAACTTTATTGTTAAAAATGACTTTAAATTATTCACTTGAATCTTGTATCACTTGTCTTCCCTTTCATCAATTTGTTAGAGTGGGCACCAGTAACATCTCCATACGTCCTGTCACACACTAGTGTAGCCCAAGAGCATCTGCTCACTCCAGGAACATAAAGAGCCTCAAACCATTCCATCAAGGTCATGGGAATTAGGTCTATAATTGTTACTGGTATTTGGCATATCAATACCACACAGGTCACATCTGAAATAGCAACATTTTCTTATCTATATGTTTTTTATCTATATGTTTTTAAAGTAGCTATTAATGGAAAGCAGTGTCTATCACAACATAGCCTACTATTCCGTAATAGAAGCAAAAATCTACACTTTGATTTAAAATTATAAATTGCTTATAATAATTTAAATTGATGATGAATTAAATTCATGATGAATTAAACATCATGAATTAAATTCATGATGATGATGAATATAATGAAGATGAATATAATTGAAATTTATAAATTGCTTATAATAATTTAAATTGATTATGAATTTAAATTATTATAAACAATTTATAATTTTCAATCAAGATATAGATATTTGCTTCCACTATGGTGATAGTAGGCTATGTTGTGAAAGTCAGACACTTTGTTTTCCATTAATAGCTACTTTAAAAACATACAGATAAGAAAATATTGCATTTCTAAAGGCTTGTTCTTTAACATTTCTACAAATAAAAGTAAGCATGTCAATATGGAGATTAAGAACTGAAAAAAAGCTTTCAGTTGTAATTTGATATCAGTGTAGTTCCTATGTTTGACTAAACATATGTTTAGTTTTCTTGTTGTTCTATGTTGTTCCTATGTTTAGTAAACATATGTTTACTATGTTTAGTAATCATGTTTACTATGTTTAGTAAACATATGTTTAGCAAACATAGTTGTTACTCTATATTGTTCCTATGTTTAGTAAATATATGTTTACTGTGTTTAGTAAACATGCTTAGTACATATGTTTGCTATGTTTTGTAAACATATGTTTAGTTATATTGTTGTTGTCCTATGTTGTTCCTATGTTAAACTAAAAAATAATAATTTTCTATATACAGTTTACAACATGGCTATCCAAGCAGCTCCTATGACTGGTTATAGTAAAATTAAATAAAAATATTTATAATAATTTTAGAGTTTAGTTTGGATAATGTAATTAATAAGCACATCTCCAATAAAATAATTAAAATATTTACATAAGGAAATTATTTTAATTTAAAAACTTGTATCCCATATATGTTGGTTTATAACTTCCAGGAACTTTTGTAAATTCTGTAAAAATAATCTGGGATTATCTATAAATAAAATTTATAATCGTGATACTTTATTTTCCTCCTAAATTATTCTCATTTTTAATGTTTTCTTTTCTCTTATTTAATAAAATCTTTTAAGATGTATGGTTAATACTAAGTTAGTTATATAGACATTACTATTAATTTATCACCATGTAACTTTATACAATTAAATGTACTTTTTGCAAATTTCCTTTTCTAGAGGTTTTTATCCAACCTACTCCAATAGTAACTTACAGAGTTACTGGTGGCATTCTGGATTTTTACATCTTTCTAGGAGACACTCCAGAACAAGTAGTTCAACAGTATCAAGAGGTATATTTCAAGTTTTTTTTATGCAATGTGTTTTTGACCTATTTTTATTTCATGAAACATGTTTTAAACAAATCTATAGTGTATGATATATTTCAATGAGTTTGTAAAGATATATTTGTTTTCTTAGATGAATGTAATTTGTATTATTTTAAAGTTATTTTTCAGTTGAATTTTAGTTTGTTTCTATGCAAAGTAGAACCTATGTATATTTAAGTGCTTTATTTCTGTTACTAAAATGTTTTTTGCTCTTTACAAATGAGGTCAGGAACTGTAATACTTTGGTATGTGTCATATTAAATATTTACTGGCATGTAACTTATTTTGATGACATAAAACAAGGTAAATTTTCTAGAGTACTGCAGAGAAACAATGGTTATGTACAACAAACATCATTTTAATGAGCCGATGAGCCGTAGATGGTACTACATTATGAGGAAGGCTAGTTGCACTTGTTAATATTTTATAGTCAAACTGAAGAAAATTGACTCTGACAAACTTAGAGAGACCTATTTTAAATGCAGTTTAAATTATCTTTAAATTCTGTTACCTGAACAACCCTAACTTATATATTACATATCATCTGAGTAAGCCTCAGCCCCAGACCTGAGAGAGGTGAAGAACTCAGGAATTACCTAGAGTATGATTATGTTTCTACCATGTTATGGTCCAGTGAGAATTGGCTTGTAATTTATGGTTTTGTAATAGCAAAATGAATACTTGTATTTGTGTCAAATGTAAGGATCATGTTATGTTTAAGATTTTTTACTTCATTGATGTATCTTTACACGTAAAATTCGATTTTTTTTTTTTTTTTGCTTTTTTGGGTCACACCCGGCGATGCTCAGGGGGTTTCTCCTGGCTCTGCACTCAGGAATTACTCCTGGCGGTGCTCGGGGGGACCATATGGGATGCGGGGATCGAACCCGGGCGGCATGGGCCGACCGTGCAAGGCAAATGCCTTACCCGCTAGGCTATCGCTCTGGCCCTACATGTAAAATTCTAGATGGGTTAAAGACTTCCAAATGAGATGAATTTATTATCAAAAGTGTTACATTGTATCAAAAAAATTAAAATGAGAGTAGCTAAGGTTTAGAAAATTGAGCAATTTGCATTGTTTAACAGTTACCAATTACTGCTTGTTTTTGACTTCCATAAAAATACATTTTATACTTCATATACATAATATCATAATTAGTGTGATACTTAGTGTTTTCAGTTCTGCTGAATCTGTTTGGATATATACCCTCATTCATATCACTGTTATAACTGAAACCCAGATGCCTCTTAACCTATTACTTCTAAACCCAGATGCATGTCAACCCATTACTTGTTATGCTCTTCTTCCTCCCCACCATTGATTTATTTCCTTCTCTCTTGTCTGTAAACAATGGGGCTAAGATGGACTAAACATCCCCCTTTTACACTTACTTATCTAGTAGTCTATATTGCACAGATAAATTAGATCATCAAATTACAGGTGAATGTGGAAACAAATTTCTAATAGAATATTCAGAACACATATAAATATGTAGTTAAACTTAGTGAACACTCAGAGACATGGAATGATGAGAAAAATATTAGCACTTCTCCATTTCATATGCATTATAGTTAATGAAACATTTATTTATTTCAAGCTCACTGGACGACCTGCAATGCCATCATATTGGAGTCTTGGATTCCAACTGAGTCGCTGGAATTATGGGTCACTGGATGTAGTGAAAGAAGTGGTACGAAGAAACCGTGAAGCTCGTATACCATATGTAAGTGAAATTAAGACATTTTAGAAATATGTAGATAGTTATTTGTTGGATAAAAATATCAAACACATTCATAAATATCATGATTTTATATTTAAATTTATAATGTATATATCATATATTATTTATATTTAATTTACTGTGATATATTATCACTTATTAAAATTTTAAATAGAGATAACATTGGATTATAAGAGCACTGTGTGTATGTTTTAGAGGCATAGTGTTCATATCACACCTACCACCAAAGTACCAATATCTTTCTAATGAAGAGTTTTGAACATCTTAAATAAATACCTTCCCATGTTGGTAATCTCAATTTTATTGATAGAGTAAGTCTGAAATTTTGTCTTCATTAGATATTGTTTATTTTATTATTTTGTTTTTATATAATATATATGTGATATTCAATAAATTTCATTTATTTTTATTACCTTGGCACTTTCCAATTCTACTCATGGTGTAACAAAAGGCAATTTTTCATCTTTTCTAAAAACTAGGTATTCTGTACTTTATAAAATATATATATATACCGTCATCCTTATTGATTCACCTGTCTTTGGGCACTTAGGTTGTTTCTAAATATTGTCTATTGGAAAAGATGGTGCAATAAATATAGGTATGAATACATCACTTTGTTTTAATGTTCTTATGTCCTTTTGATTATTGCCTATGGTACTAAATAATGGTTCCTATGTGCATTACAATGGAGCCAAGTCATACAAAAAGATCATACATAATTTTTTTTCCATTTTTCACTACTTGTTTCTGTAAAACGTGAGGTAGACCCTTCTCACTGGTATGAAAATTGTTGAAGGTGAATTTGAAGAGCACACTCAGGGACGACGAATGTCAGGACTCTTGAAGGGGGCACCTTCCAGGAGCTCCAGGAGCCCAGGCTCAAGGAACTCCCCAAGGACGCCAGCCCCAGCTCAGGGGATAACCAAAGCAGCAGATACCGGGACCCACTAGTCTCTTGGACAGTACTTACAGTCCATTAAGGTCTCCGGCCTGTGTCCAGGGCTGAAACTGTTCCCCTGACTGACAGATAAAGGAACAAGACCACAGGCTCTTGAAGCTTTCCTTTAATCTGTCCTCTATCATTCCTCACTCTGCCTCACTCTGGGAACTTCTCTCCAGGGAACTCTACTTGCTGGCAGGTTCTCCACCAGGCCCCTCTCTTCAGGGTCTCTCTCTTAAGGACATCTCTCTTCAGGGCATCTCTTTTCAGGACTCTTTTCAGGTCCTATCTGTTCAGGGTTTTTCTCTTTAGGGCCTCTTTCTCTTTCTTCTCTCTCTCTTTCGTCTATCTCTGTCTATTTCTTTATCTGTTTCTCTGTTTCTCCTCTGTATTTTCCTGTTTCTCTGTCTCTATGTCTCTTCTCTTCTTCACCAGTTCCTCTCTTTTCAGGACCTTTCTCTTTCAGGCCGGCCCTCTGGGTCCTGGACTTGTTTTCAGGATCTTTTTTCCTTCAGGTCGGTCCTATGGGTCTTGGCCTTGATCCTGTGGCCTTGCAGTCCTATGGCTCTGGTGCTAGCCCAAAGGCCCAAGCACCAGAAACTGACCCCAGGATGCTTCTCTAGGGCCCTTTTTATAGCCACCCCACCAGGTTCAGAATCCTGTCCTTCTATATTAAATGTCATCTCACAGGGTTATCCAACATCTCCCCCTTTTCCTGTTTACTTTTTCTAAAAGATTGAATCAATCTCTATGGAAAGAAAACAAGTCCAGGGTTATCCAACAAAAGTGATTTGGTATTGTCTTGATGCTTATTTCCCAAATGATCAGTGATAATATACAATATCCCATGCACATGTTGTTGACTATGTGTACATCTTCCTTGGAGAATGTGTGTTGAACTTTTCTGCCCATCTTCTGACATGTTTTGACTTTTGTTGACTTTTGTTTATTTATATTTCCTTGATACAATATTTATTTCTTGATAGTTTTTCAGTTTATTCTTTATCACTTGATCACTTTATCACTTGAATCCTGTTATTCATCAATTTGCTCGAGTGGGCACCAGTAACATTTCCATTGGATCCTATCACGTGCTAATTATACTTTATAATTTTTGTTATATGTATGTATGAGAACATTTCTCCTGTTCAAAATTAATTTGCAATCTATCATGTATAAATCAGTAGAATATATATAACAATATATTGGTTTTCTTTGAAAATTTACTTTATTATAGTTCAGGCAACATGGTTAAAATAGTGTTAATAATTATAGTTTTAATATACAAGTTATCATACCTCACCACCAAGTGCCCACAATCCACCACTGCCATCTTTATGTTAGTTTTAGTCTACTTCTTTATCTATCCTTCTTCTTTCCCCTCATGGCTTATTTATCTCAGTTTTGTAATCCAAAGACAAAGAACTAATTTCTGTTTATACTACTGTTGAGTCAGTTCATCTAATATTTGTCCTTCTTTTCTGATACATCACTTAATATAATAGCTTTCAATTCCATCCACGCTGCAGTGATCTGCAAAATTTAATTTTTTCTTGTAGCTTCCTGGTAGTCCATTGTGTTGTGTACCATGTATACTTTATGGATTCATCTGTCATTGACTTCTGGTTAATTCTATATACTGGCTACTTTACTGAGCACTGCAATTAAAAAGGATATACATATCATTATTGGAATTTTTTTTTGTTTGTTTTGGTCAGTCATATCTAATTGTGCTTTGGTCTTATTCCTGACTAAGTGCTCAGTAGTTACTTCCTGGCAGTGCTCAGGGATCCATGCATGATGCTGAGGATCAAACAGCAATCAGCTTCACCTTAGCTTTTGTTCTGTCGCTCTAAGCTCTCATGTTATATTTAAAAATATTGTGTGTGGGAGTATATGACACAAGGTATAGTTGTTGGGTTATATGGAAACTCGTTCTTGGACTGGAAAATCTCCATTCTGATTTCAATAAAAACTAAACCAGACAATGTTCCCATCAACACTAAAGGAACAAAGTTTCCCTTTTTTACCATATACTAAGGTAACGCTTCTTTACCAAGAGTTGCCTTAGTAACTCTAGTTGTTTCTAGTATTTATAAATAAATATACTACTACATATTCACTGGTGTGAGGTTTTATTTTTCTGCTTCCTGATGAAAGTCTGTATTTAATAAACAAGTCCATTTTTACTTTTGCTGAATCCGATAGGTTATAATAGCTTAATATTTTCATTGATTTTGAGAATTGTTTTTATTTCTTCTTCAATCCAATCTTTGACCCAATTCAGAGTCCACATTTTGGCATTGCCACTGAGTACCATGGTACTCAGTCACAAGTGCTCAATAGTAAATGATTCAGAAGTTAAAGCAAGCTTGAAGGTGAGAGAGTCTCCATATTATGATTTCTCAGAGTCAACTGTGCACCGTGATGAAAAAGGACTGATTTCTAGTATGTTAGGTTTTCCTATGCATGGTCGCTACTTTCCTGCCTTGAATACACAGACTTGGGAAGTGCTATAGAACCAATATTGGTGTGGATTTCAGATGCAGCTGGAATTTCTATCGTAGATGATTTCCAAGACTACTAGGACATACATTAAGAAGTGGGTACCTCTGTGTTAATCAGCTATTCATTGGGAGGCCTTCAGATAACTGTTTGGTTTCCTTTGGGATCACACCAAAGGAAGTGCTCAGAGCTTTCTTCTGGCTCTGTGTTAAGAGAATAGTCCTGGTAGGAGTGACCCTATATTGAACTCTTCAGGTGCTTTTGAACTATACTCTTGCTTGCTAGAAGTCAGATGTGGAATGAATGATACAAGATATGTTCATTTTCTAGTGTAAGTCATCATAATAAATGTGCCACCAGCTTGGTAGATCAGCTACGTTTTAGAGATAAGGGACCTTCTCAGTATTTTGCTCTTAGACTCAGTCTCTGACATGGTGCCATCAGCCAGGTTGCGAGAGCTCACCACGATGTTTTCCCTCTGGTGTCTGAACCCGGCTTGTAGCCTGATAGTTTCTTTTATCCTGATTAATTTTTATAAGTATGTTATTGTAGGACTATGCTTTTAGTTAGAGTTCTTTATAATCCACTTTTCTGCTCCTTAAAACAAAATTCTTCATTTAAGAAATGTTTTCTCCAATACTTCATGATGCTCTATAGTGGTATTCCTTTCTTGACAAGGGTGAGCCCTTTTTTGTTCAGTTTATATTGGTGTCTTTTTAATGTGTCTCTAGCTCAGAGCTTTGCCAAACTTTCAGGTAGGTTTCTGTATTATTAATCTGACATTGTAAAATTTTCTGAAATTACAGAAGCATACATACAGTTTCTTCTTATTGGCCATCTTGACCTATTCTCCTATTATCCACTGTGAGATACACTGTTACAAATTATCCATAAATGGGTTTAAGTCACAGAATGTTACAGCACCCTTCACCAGTGCATGTTTCCCACCACTAATGTCTCCTGTTTCCCTCAACCCCTCCCACCAGTCTGTCTCTTTGGCAGGCAATTTTCTTCTTGTTCCATCTCTTGTTCTCTCTCATTTTCCTTTCTGTATTATGGCTTGCAATACAAGTACTGACTGAAAAGTTATAACGTTTGTCTAATTACAGACATTCAGCACTCAGTTTTTGACTAAAGTAATCATTTACAACTATCTTTGTCATAGTGGTACCTTCTTTATACTAACTGTCCCCCTCCCATTTGTGAAAAGCTTGCAACCATGGACCAGTCCTCCTGGTCCTGATTCTACTGTCCTAGGGTATTAGTCTCATACTATGTTTTTGTATTACATGTTATGTGATTTTTGACATAAAAATTTATTTTATGCCTGAACACAATAAAATTTTCACTTAAAACCTTAAAACTTATTGTTAATTAGGCTAAAACAAAATGTATGGTAATGATGAACAAAATCATATTTTATTCGTATTCAAACTTTATAGCAGCATATCTATAGATACTGTTACGAAAATTTAGTGTATTTTCTACATAGTTTATATTTATTTATAGAAAACTCATAGCATACAGACTAGGTATTTTATTTGATTTACTTTAAATTTAGAAAAATAGTTGTATAAATGAAAGCACTGAATCCCAAATTAATTCATTACAAATAAAATGTAAATCCAATTTAAGTATTAATTAAAGATATTAAATACTCAGTAAAGTTTTTTATTTTCAGTGTAATTTCTTAAAATATGTTTTGTCATTTTTAGGACACACAGGTCACTGATATTGACTATATGGAAGACAAGAAAGATTTTACTTATGATAATAAAACATTTCATGACCTTCCTAACTTTGTTGAAGATTTGCATAAACATGGACAGAAATATGTTATCATCTTGGTAATGACATATATTCATATAATTTTAATATTTACTTAGTCAACAGATTTTCTATAATTTTATCCATTTTTGTTATTAGGACCCTGCAATTTCCATAAAACCTCGTGCCAATGGAGACAAATATCAAACTTATGAGAGGGGAAATGAGCAGAAAGTGTGGGTATATCAAGCAGATGGGACTAGTGCACTTATTGGAGAGGTAAATTATATATTAATTAAAGTTTTTTGGTCTGATTTTTTGTGATGCAAAAAATATCTTGTGTATTTATTTTAAGTCTAGATATTATACTTTAAGAGAGAAATTTTAGGAATAAGAGTATTTCTGTTTTCCCCAAATCATTTTCTAAAGGAAGATAATTCTTAACATACATAAGTGCTTATAGTATATTTCTAAATAAAAGAAATACATGTATGCATTTCTGAATCACAGACCTTAGTATAATTCAAAGCATGCCTAATTAAAACAAAGCTAACATAGTATGACCAATAACAATTTATTAATACCATCTGATAAAATAAAAATAATTATACATATAAATTGATTACTTACATTCTTGATAGTAAATTTTCTGTTTTATTTTTAGTTTGCCAATAAAAGAATAAGATAGGTATAATTAAAACAACTTAACTTAGAAGTGATCAAGTAGCATTACTAATATGAAACAGAAACTAAAAAGAATCAGAGTCAGAAAGCTGCCTACTTTTAAAATTTTAATCAATATAAATGTATCTGAAAACAACTCTAAATTTAAAAATCCATGAAGTTTAAACATATTGTTCATGCAATTTTACTTTAATCTTCGGCAAATGAAATTTAATTTATACAAATATAACAGAAAATATTAACTTATACAATTTTTTAATTATAGCATTCTTTGCACCAATAAAGACTATTCTAACCATTTTAAATATATGCATACATATATGTATATGTTTATATATATTAGATATTAAGACACTAGAATTACAATGTTATTCTTAGCTGAATTTCAGGCCTACAATATTCCAATAACTATCCCATTGCCAGTGTCAGATTTATTTCACAAATCATTTTTAAAGCATTTATCAAAGTCAAAATTTTATTGAAAAATATTATTTAAAAATTATTAGCTCTTGGGACTCAGGAGATAGTTTTGTAAAAGGCTTGGTGTGCATGTATGATATGTATGAGGTTCTGGTTTCTGGTTTTGATCCCTAGCAGTGTAAGCACCTCAGGGTGCCTATACAAGCACCTCAATGTTGTGACCTGGTGATCCCAATACATGGAGTGGTTTCTGGGCTTCTTTGAACACCACAAGTGAGGGCACCCAAAATTTATAATTTCTCTCAGGATGAACAAGGAAAATAAAAATTGCTTTGCGTCTTCTTCATTAAACCTCACAAAATGCAATTTATTTATAGGTGCTTCTTAGTATATGTACAGTTAGAAAGTAAAAGTAAAGTTCAGAAATAAAACAACTTTCTTAAATGCAATGCATAGTAAAAGCAATTTTTCTTGCCTAATGTCATTATTTCAATAATTGGTAGGATGTAGGATAATTTGAAGACTTACAAATCATGATGTGACATATTGTATGTTATATGCAATAATATGGACTCATAAGTAAGTTTACCTGAGTTTGATTCCTTCAAATAACCCTGAAACATCTTATCTATCTTCTGTGTTTATCATTTTTGTCGTCTTTAAATTAGGATAAATATAGAATGCGCTCCATCTGTAAGGTGGTATGAATGAAATATTATCTAGCTCCTAAAGTTCAGTGAAGATGCAATCAATAAAACCAAATTCTTTTGAAATTATGCAATGTAATTTGTTTTAGTAGATAACCCATGTACTGTAGAGCTTTACTTTATGTGTTATCTATCTGTTTAATTTAACCTAAATACTATGATCATAAAATCTATATGTAATTGCAGTTAAAATAACAGCCTCATTCCATCTTCTTCCTTTTCTGTTTTGTTGGCTTGAACTAAGGTTGGTCACATGGAAGACATGTGTCTTGCCCTATCAACCCAAGGCCATCCATCCCATGTTTCTTATGTTTTTTTATACAATAGAAATAATGTCACTCATTTTCATTAATAACTCATTTACATTTTAATTTCTCATATACATTTTTAAAGTAGTCCTGTGATTATTCCAAACAAGAGATGTATGCATCATACATGTGCATACATATAAACCATCTACAGGATTCTCTATTAAATTAACTAGAATGTTCTTTTCTCTTTTATGAATATGTATACATAAATTATGAATTCTTCTAGGTATGGCCAGGATTAACAGTATACCCTGATTTCACTAATCCAAAATGCATAGATTGGTGGGCAGAAGAATGCAGAATTTTCCACCAGGAAGTGAAATATGATGGACTTTGGATTGTAAGTGACTATTTTATTTTTAAATATTTTATTAAAGAGCCATGATTCACAAAGTTACCAATAGTTGACTGTTAGGGATACGTAATTCAACATAAATCCCTCCACCAGTATCAATTTCCCTCCACCAGTGCTCCCAGATTTCCTCCCCATCCCAACTCCCTGTACATGGACTGTCAATTTTAAAGACATATTACAAAGTAAATGACTCTTCTAACTGATAATTTTGAACAATAAGCATGAAATAGTTTTCTCCATAAAATCTACATTACTGTATATTTTGTAATATAATGACAAAAGTGAACATATATTATTTATTTCATTAGTTTGTGAGTGTTATAAATAATTTTTATATATTTATTAACTGTGGAATTTTGCTTTCTTTTACTTTATATTATTTAAGGACATGAATGAAGTTTCCAGCTTTGTTCATGGTTCAACAAAAGGATGCAGTAATAACAAACTGAATTATCCACCTTTTACACCTGGTAAATTTCATTTGTTTATGTACTTAAAATAAATCATATAAAATTTTCCTATATACATGGTAAATTTACATACATATGCCTATATAAGATTATTATAAATAATATAAATATTTGCATTTCATTTTTGAGTCACAACTTTAGATTTTTGAGAACCTGAAATTGCTGTTATACTTATTTAACTTTGACAAAATATTTATTCCTAAGAAGAAAAACAATAATATTAAATATAAATTTTTAATATAGCATTTTGAATTTTTTACCATTGGTGAATTATCTATTTTAATTAATAAAATAAATTATTAAATAATAAATAACTACTTTTAACTCATGACTTAATTGATCACATTTCTTTCATGAGCATTTTTCTGTGGGTCTAATACAATTATACCCCACATATTATTTTAAAATGACTTTAGGGGCCAGAAAATAGTATGGGCAAAACCTGGTTAAATTCCCTGCATTACACATGTCCTGCCCCTTGAGGTGTTGCAGGTGTGGCTGCAGTGCCCAGCTGCATTGGCAGGTGGCAGACAGGAGACAGGCTTGTCTACACCCAGGGTTCTGCCTTGTGAGACCTGGATGTTAAAAAAGTGCTTTGAAATTTGAGAAGTGTATATTTTTGTTTGGTTATTTTTTGTGGGGTGCACACTTGGCTGTGTTCAGAGCTTACTCCTGACTTCGTGTTCAGTCTCATAATGAGCTCAGTTAACAATGTGGGGTTCTGGGGATACAAACTGTTCAGCTTGAAGGCCAGCACTTTGCCTGCCGCGACTCTCCTTCTGTCCCCAAGAGCAAGACATCTCTTTAAGGCACACTAAATTTTATAAATATTGTAATTCTATGTAAAACTAAGACTAAGGCACAATCAAAAGTTAAACAGGAATTTTGAGTGATTGCAACTAACTGGTCTACATGTATAGAATATGTGTGTGTGCTTGTGTGTGTGTGTGTGTGTGTTGTGTGTGTTTGTGTGAGTGACACATGGCAGTGCTCAGGGCTTACTCCCAGGTAAACCCTGGGAGTTTTTATTTAAATATACAAGTTTTTATTTAAATGTACAAATTGACCCTAAAAGTGCTGTGTGGCTGAGACCCAGTCATGTAAAGCTTTGTATTTGTATGTCTCACAGTGGTATAATAAAATAAAAATAAGTAAATAAGCAAAATTAAAAAAAAATATTTACCCTAAAATATAAAATGAGTTTGATTTCACAAGAGAAATATAGATGTATATATTGGTAAAGAAATGTTAATAACATTCTAATGGATTTGTTTTTACTGAAGTTAGGAGGCAGAACATTATCAATACATACAAATCTAATGATTTTTCAATAGAAGTGTCTTCCCGTTGTTCATTGATTGCCTTAGGAAGCACCAGTAACATCTCCATATGTCCTGTCACATGCTAGTGTAGCCCAAGGGCATCTGCTTGCTCCAGGAACATAAAAAGCTTCAAACCATTCATTCAGGTCATGGGAATGAGGTCTATAATTGTTACTGGTTTTTGGCATATCAAATATGACATGGGTAGCTTGCCAGGCTCTACAGTGCAGGTGGGATAGTCTCGTAGTAGGCTCTCATCTAGTGCATTTATTGATGAACCACTTTGTAGTCACGCAAGACGGGAAAGACCAGCTTTTCTGCTGGGTGGAGCTCTGACGAGCTGTGGAGTCCAGATGTTGAAAATTGCAGCCCTCATGGTGTGGAGGTTCCTCTGGCTTCTTGCGAGGTTCTGCTGGGATGACGGGCCAGGGCTAGAACCTGCCTTCCCTCCTGGGCGCCTCATAATCAGCTGGGCACAGGGAGAGCCTGTAGCAGCTCTGTTCTATGTATCTGAGTCATAGAAGTAGCAGCTCTGTTCTATGTATATGAGTCATAGAAGTGTGACTAGAACTTAAATTTTTATCTTTCACTCTATGGCAGTGTGCAACATTTAAAATGTATACAATTTAAAAATGGCAAAATATGTCTTTAAAAAATCTTCCCAATGTTTTTTTCTAAGATATCCTCGATAAGATCATGTATGCCAAAACAATTTGCATGGACGCGGTGCAGCACTGGGGGAAGCAGTACGATGTCCACAGCCTCTATGGGTACAGCATGGCCATAGCCACAGAGAAGTAAGTGCAACTTCACTCAGAAACTACTTTACATTTATTTTCAGAAATTTTAATTCTTGACTAATATGAAACAAAACTTTAAGAAAGCAAAGAAAGATATTTTCCGAATAATAGAACATTGAAAGGAGGATATCATTTATGAACATTTATACATTTATTTACAGCTCAGCAGAGGCTATGTGGCATATATTTACTTTTCATAATTTATTTATTTTATTATTTTATATTGAATATTTTACCTACTTTATTAGTATAATTTTATATTAAAATTTTGTGAAGAATGAAAAAGAGCAAAACTATATAAAAGTCAAATTATTCACATTAAATTAGGTAGAAATTTATTTTTAATAACAGTTTTAGTTATGACCACTTTCAGTCTCCCAAATTGAGATACTACAATTGACAATAGTTAATAGTAACAAATTCACTATTTTATGGTGACAGAATATTCACCAATTCCTCCAATCTGCAAGATCCCTTCCCACATCCTACACCTCCTCAGTTCTCGTTTCTAACTACATTATTTTTATAAAAATGATATGGTTCCATTTTTCTAAAAATCATTAGATAAAATTTACTATTTATACATATGATTTTGTTCTAAGCAAAAATTTAATAATTGAGGGCACGTTTTCAACCTGGGTTAAGTCCCAGGCACCCCATATAGTCCCCAGAACCCACCTGTAACTATACCTGAGTGCAGAGGTAGGGAGAAAGCTCTGAGCATTGTTGGACAAAAAGCAAAAAAAAAAATCAAAAACCAAACAAACAACAAAAATAATCATAATAGTCCAGTAAATTAGCACTTCTATAGTATGTCTTATACTCTTTTTTTCCAAAAGCAAGAGTTTTAATAAATAGTAGTCTCAACTTTTGAGGCACATTAATGAAAAGATCTATATGGAAAAAATTTAGAAATTACATATTTAAATGATAAAATAGTTTATTTCTTCATACTTGCAATTTTTTGTATAACAAGTGGTATCAACAGTAACTACTACTCCCACTCTTGTATTAATATATTTAATTCCATCATAACTAAACATCTGTTACTGATTTTTTTTTTGCTTTTTGGGGTCACACCCAGCAATGCTCAGGATTTCCTCCTGGCTCTGCACTCAGGAATTACTCCTGACTGTGCTTAGGGGGTCATATGGGATGCTGGGGATCAAACCCGAGTCAGCCCCATGCCAGGCAAATGCCCTACGCTCTGTGCTATCACTCGAAAACACGGGTAAGTAACAGGGCCCACCCTGTTACTGACTTTTAATTCAAACCTATATTTAGTTCTAAATCACACCATAATATTAAATACTTTATTAATTTAATGCAATACAAAAGGTAAAAGACTATACTATCAATTATACTAAATTGTGAAAGTAAGATGTATTGGTAGTTCAGATAAAGGAAAAATATTAATTAAATGATAAAGTATGTATATGGATTATTAAAATGAAGTCAACTTAGTATATATAGAAATTGATTTATAGTAATATTAACACAGATGATAGTATCACTTGATCACTTGATATCATGTTATTCATTGATTTGCTCAAGCAGGTGCCAGTAATGTTTCCATTTGATCCTATCACATGCATCTGTTTTGGGGATATTAAGAGCCTTGAACTGTTTGTTTAGGGTCTTGATAAGGAAGTCTGACCATCCTGTAGGTGGGCAGCCACGCAATCTTTTGATGTCCCGTGGGATCCAATCGGTAATGGCTCTAGTCCAATTGTAGTCTCCAGATCGCATTATATGACCAGTCCATCTTATTTTTGCTGTCCTGGCAGATGAGACAGCGTCCTTGATTTTAGAATAGCGATGGAGGTCGGAACTCAGGATTCCTTCTCTCACTTGAGTGAGGCGTGATATTCCAAGCACGGCTCTTTCGATTCCTCTTCGGGAGTCCTGGATGTTATTCTCATCCTGCTTTCATAGGGCCCAGGTCTCTGGGGCGTATGTTAATGCAGGGGAGAAAGGCGTAGTCAAAGAGATGTGCCCAGAGCCGGAGGTTCTTTGTTCTTTTGACTATTGTTTCAATGTTTTTGAAGGCAGTCCATGCTGCTCTTTTTCCTCCTGTGCAACTCAGGTTTTAGGTCATTCATCATGTTGACTTCTCAACCTAGGTACACATAGCTGTTGCATTCAGAGATGTTTGTTCCATTGAGAGTGAATGGGGCCTCTGGAACTAGTTCATTTCTCATGAACATAGTTTTGTTGAGATTCTTTTGACTTAGTATATTCTATATACACTAAGCTTAGTATATAGAAATTGATTTATAGTAATATTTATACAGATGATAGTATCACTTGATAACTTGATATCATGTTATTCATTGATTTGCTCGGCGGGTGCCAGTAATGTTTCCATTTGACCCTATCACGTGCCAGTGTAGTCCAATGACATCTGTTTCTTTCCGGGATATTAAGAGCCTCAAACTGTTTGTTTAGTGTCTTGATAAGGAAGTCTGACCATCCTGACTTTTAATTCAAACCCATATTTGGTTCTAAATTACACCATAATATTAAATATTTTATTAATTTAATGCAATACAAAAAGTAAAAAGACTATACTATCAATTACACTAAATTGTGAAAGACTATAATCAGTATAACATTGATAGTATAGCCTTTTACTTTTTTGTATTGCATTAAATTAATAAAATATTTAATATTATGGTGTGATTTAGAACCAAATATGGGTTTGAATTAAAATAAGGATGGTCAGTCTTCCTTATCAAGACCCTAAACAAACAGTTCGAGGCTCTTAATATTCCCGAAACAAACAGATGTCACTGGGCTACACTGGCACATGATAGGGTCAAATGGAAACATTACTAGCGCCTGCTTGAGCAAATCGATAAATAACAGGATATCAAGTGATCAAGTGATACTTCATCTGTGTAAATATTACTATAAATCAATTTCTATATATACTAAGTTGACTTCATTTTAATAATCCATCTATATACTTTATCATTTAATTAATAAAGATAGCTGTAGACCTATCTTTCCACATTCTCAGTCAACGTCAGCCAGCATTTGTGCTGCTTGGCTGATGTTTGGTGTTATTAGAACGATCTCATCAGTGAAGCGTAGATGATGCAGTTGCCGACCGTTTATCTTCACTTCCATTCCTTCCCATTCTAATTGCCGCATGATGTTTTCGAGAGTGGCGCTGAAGAGTTTTGGTGAAATGGTATCACCCTGCCGAACCCCTCTTTTGGCGTCGATGATCACGTCCCTGTAGAGTGGTGAGATCCTGGTGGTGAATCTATAATACAGCTCATGAAGGATCTTGATGTATTGGGTTTGAACACCCTGTTTGGCTAGGGCTGCTATGACCGCTTCAGTCTCCACAGAATCAAAGGCTTTCTTTAAATCAATCAACATGAGACAGAGCGGCATCTTGAATTCTCTATAGACTTCAATAATATTGATAGTATAATCAATATTATTTTAATTTTTAAGATGTCATTTAAATTAGTAAAATAAATATAAATAACTTCTAAATATTTCATTTTACTGTTTTTTGATCAAAATGCATTTCAGTAAATATATAGATATGTCCAAACTTACTTAAAGAGATTATTAACTGGAGAGATAGGGCAGTGACTAAATTGCCAGCCTTATATGTGATTGACTGTCCAATCACAAGTACCACGCGTTGTCCCCAGAGTCCCCCAGGAGTCATATCTGAGCTCAGAACTAGGAGTACTTCTGAGTACAACTAACCAAAGGCTTCAAACAAAAACAAACCAAAGTGTAAACAAAAGTGACAAAATAGTTGTAAATACTGTGATTTGTGTCTAGCTTTGCAGTGCTTGCCGGGTGCCTGTCCACAGCCCATGAGGGAGCGGGACCCCTTTGCACCCCCAGAGCCCACGGGCGCCAGGCACCCTGTGTGGCGGTGCTAGGAGCAGTGGCCTCTAGCTGCAGGAGATGGGGCGGAATGCACATGGGGGACCCTTGAGTCTAGGTGGGTCACCGGGTGACTAGGCTGCGTGCGTTGCCTGGGGGGGGTTAGCATTGCTGCTAGCGGCATTAGGGTGAGGGGTCAGAGGGTGCATTTAGGGTAGCACCCAGGAGCCCGCGTGCCACCGTGCCCCATCCTCCTGGAGCTGGTCAGCAAGTCCACTGCACGCAGCTCCTTTGAAGCCACCTTCTGAGTCAAAAAGTTCTACAATAAAATAATAATAATAATAATAATAATAAGAAGAAGAAGAATAATAATAATAATAATAATAGAAACCCTGGGTGTGCCGAATTTTCTTTTGGCTGCCACGCCAGCCAGTTCTGGGAAGTTCAGTGTCCCCAGGTAAGATGGGTTATGCTGTAGCTGGGTCCCTCGCCTGCCCACTTTGAGGCTTTGCGCCTTCATTCTATTCTGTCCTTTCTTCCGAAGCTGTAATGCTGTCAGTCACATCCCCAAACCTGTTCAAGAACAGAAACGCAGTTCACAAAGCAGACACACACACACATAGTTGTGTTATTTCATTGCACACAAGGCCGCTGTGTTGCACATCAGCAATGGACTTTGGATAAAGCAACTTAGTCTCGGCTTCTTTCTCTCTGCATTGCAGGAGAGCCCTCTTAGAAGAGGTGTGAAGGTTAGAAGTTTTCACATCTCGAATATTCTCTGCTCGTAGCAACCAGAGCAGGGGTTCCTGGACATCACTGCTAGCTGTAGATATAATGCGCAGTGGAAGTCTCTTCATGACACTCTCACAGGCCTTGGGAGCAGGTGGACTGGCAGAACTAGACTTCTGGGTGTCGGCACTGGCATTTCCTCTTTGGAAGAGAGGGGAGAGAAGCTCCAGAAATTCCAGGTTCTTTCCTGGGAGCATCTCTGATAGCAGCTGAGCTAGTGGGAAACCCAAGTAATCTCCCTTCTCCTCCTCCTTCCATGTCCTTTAAAGAACACTCTTGGAAAGTGTGAGGCGGCTGCCCGCTGCCTGCCTTTCACCTTTGGACATAAAACTGAGACGAATACTGGGGCTTACTGTGTGTCTCCAAAACTTACTGTGTGTCGTTTAGAACTCCACCCAGCAGAGGAACCTATTATAGCCCTGCTCGTGGCCGCAAGCGGCCGCACAGTTCATCAATAAATGCTGGATTTAGAGGTGACTACAAGAGTATGCCACCAACACGGCAGAACCTGGGAAGCCTCCAGTGTCATATTTGTATGCCAAATACCAGTAACAATTATAGACCTCATTCCCATGACCTGATGGAATGGTTTGAGACTATTTATGTTCCTGGAGCAAGCAGATGCTCTTGGGCTCTACTAGCATGAGACAGGTCATATGGAGATGTTACTGGTGCCCACTCGAACAAATCGATGATGAATGGGAAGACAGTGATACAGTGACAGTGATACTGTGATTTGACTCTAAGACGTGTAAACAAGCAATTGAAATTAAAGTTTTAGAATTTGAATTTCCATATTATTTAAACAATTCTTAATTATTAATCTTATCTAATTTTTAGAGCTGTTGAGAAAGTTTTTCCTAATAAGCGAAGTTTTATTCTAACTCGGTCAACTTTTGCTGGAAATGGAAGACATGCTACACATTGGTTGGGAGACAATACTGCTTCATGGGAGCAGATGGAGTGGTCAATCACAGCCATGCTGGAATTTGGCTTATTTGGAATGCCTTTCGTGAGTTGTTTCATACAATGTTGTTTATAAAAGTTCTGAATTATACTTAGTTTTATGATAGTCACTTTCTGATATTTGGTAAGAGGGTAAAGAATATCTTAGAATTATTTAATCTTTCCAGGAAGTTTATGAGAAAAATAAGTATATGAATGTTGTACATAAATTACAGTCCTTTAGAGTGTGAAGAAAACTAAACAAACAAGATAATTTTGGCATGGAGTCATAGCATAGTGTGTAAAGCACTTCTCAACTTGAGTCTGAGCCCCAGCATAGCTTATGCCCTTGAACCCTCCAGGAGTCATTCCTGAGCTCAGAGCAAGGAGTGAGCATTTAGTATAGCTGGGTATGCCCAAACACCACACCCCCAAAAAATGATGTGACTTATGAAATGACTATTACTAAAAAGTAACTGTAAATAAGGTAATAAAGTTCAAATATCTTAGTAGTTAAATTCTAAATAAATGTCATAGTCTGGATTTTTAGTTAGGTTTTTACCCTGCTTAAATGATAAGAGGCTAGAGAATATCTAAGTTTCTTTTCTTGCACCCGACATTCTCGGACTAGAATTCCAGGCATTTCATATGCCACTCAGCCACCTTCAGAAGTGATTCTTGAGCTAAGAGTCCAGAATAAACCCTTAGCAGCACCTAAAGGGCAAAATTAAAAATAATAATAATGATAAATAATTTGTATATTAACTAAACTCAAGTAAATGATAGTTTCAACATTTTAATAGAAAATGTTTGTTAGACTATTATGAACTCCATATTTGGCAAGTCTCTTCATTTTAAACAATAAATGAACTTTTCAATGTTGTTAGGAATAATTATTGTAAGGAAGGCTATTGTGAAAGAAAATCTATGTTAAATCTATTATATACTCAATGATTGCATTGTTCTTTTTCCATATGCATTGAATAAAGAATCCAAACCACACAAACACAAGCAAGTACACTATCACTATCACTATCTTCCCGTTAATCATCTATTTGCTAGAGCGGGCACCAGTAATATCTCCATATGTCCTGGTTCATGCTAGGAGAACCCAAAGGTATCCGCTTGCTCCAGGAACAAGAGCCTCAAACCATTATTTTAGGTCACGGGAATGACCTAATATAAATGCTACTGGTATTTGGCATATCAAATACTACACGAGCAGCTTGCCAGGCTTGCCGTGGGGGTGGCATACTGTTGTAGTCACCTCTAAATAAAGCATTTATTGATGAACCGCACGGCCGCTAGTGGCAGCACGAGCTGGGCTGTGATAGTCTGGTCTGCTGGGTGGAGTTGTGACGAGAGAGAAGTCCAGATGTAGAAAATGGCGGGCCCTATGGAGTAGAGGGGGTCGTCTGGCTTGTTGTGAGGCTCTGCTGGGGTGGCATGCCAGGGCTAGAACCCGCCATGCCTCCCGGGGACCTCATGAGCGGCTGGGCACAGGGAGAGCAAGTAACAGCTCTGCCCCATGTCTGAGTGTCTCTGGTTCAGCATACCTGGGCCGGATTGAAAAAACACTGCTGCAGGGTGGGTGTGGATGATCCGGGCTGTGATAGTCTGGTCTGCTGGGTGGAGTTGTGACAAGAGGGAAGTCCACACATAAAAGCAAGTACAAAAGCAAGTACAAAAGTACAAGTACAAAAGTCCACACATAAAAGCAAGTACACACATATTCTTGAAACTTGAAATTAGGAGTAAATTATCAAATGAATCATTAAACAAAAGACACAAATGGGAGGCCTGGAGATATAGTACAAAAGACAGGACAGTTGCCACATTAGGTTTGCATATGGTGGATACAAGTTTGGTTCTTCTCACCTAGAGGGTCTCCCCAAATCTCCACGTTCTTCTAGGAATAAATGATCTTTTTAGGGCAAATCCAGGAGTAATCCTTGAGCACTACAGTATATGGTCCCAAATAAATAAAAATAGAAAAATAATAAAATAATGAATGCAAATGTGGGAAACATAAGAATAATGATAACTGTTGCATTAGAGAAAACTTGTGGAATATCAGTTGTGGGATATGGGATCTTAAAAAGGACAGTAACAGCCTCTCAAAGTGTGTTAAGACAGTTGAGGCCAGAGTTCTGAACCGGGCAGCCTATGAAAAAGGAGCCCCAGGAGAGCATCCTGGCTGGGAAGGGGCTTCCAGACTGAGAGAACAGCGGCCTCTGGTGCCTGGCCAGCACCTAGCCCACGGGGCCCATGCGGCCTGAGCCTGATGGCCAGCACCAGGGAGGAGAAACTGCTCCTGGTGGCTAGGCCCAAGGGCCAGCACCAGAGCCACAGGTCAAGTGTCTGAGCCCTAGGGCTGGAATCAAAGCTACAGAGCTACAGAGCTACAGGGCTACTGAGTATTAGGACCACCAGAAAAGAAATAGAAGATTTTAGTTGTGACTAATTAACCTCCGTGTTGACCTGCTTGTTGTTGCAGGGCAACATGGAGGAACTCAAAGAATTCCATAGGGATTCAGAGACACAGAAATCTTAGCAACAGATTAAACTAGGTAACTAGGGAAATAGATAGGGACATAGCTGAGGAGTCCAGAGAAAAGAAGCTCTGGAGAGAAAAGCCCTGAGCAGAAGGGACCTAAGGAAAAGGCTCTGACAGGAGAGGTCCCGGGAGAGGACCAGAGGCATGAAGCCTTGAACAGAGACATCCGTAAGTGAGAGATCCTGACGAGAGGAGCCTACACAGACCCCCTCAAAGACAGCCAGGAGTGAGACAGAGGTCTAGAGATTCTTGCAGAGAGCAGAGAGATGAAACAAAGTAACATTAAAGAGTAACCTTCAGGAACCTCTGTCCTTGCTCTTTATTCCTTCCACCAGTCAGGCGAAATGGAGCCAGTCCCAGACACAGAGGAAGGACCTTAAGGGACAGTGTGCACTGCTGAGGAACCAGCTGGGCACCCCCGCATCTGCTGCCATAGTCACCCCCAAACCCCAAAGTAATGTTAAGACTATGGAATCCACAGAATGTCCGTTGTTACTGGGGCTTTGGGAACCACCTAAGGGAGGAACCACAACACTGCCTCCACTGTAGTTATTGATAAGCCTTATGAATCAATTGCTTTATCTGGAGGAAAAAATCAAAGCACTAATATTACACTAAAAGTGAAGTAAAATTGAAAAAAATGTGTAATGAAAAATTTAGAAAAAGAATTTAATGGGATAAACAAAGAAAAATATGAAGAAATTAATGCTTATTGCATTAATAATGCAATAAGCATTTTATTAATGGGAAGATACAACTAGGTCAAAGCTCAATAAAAATCTAATAATTTGCACCAATTTATGACAAATGTATTCCAATATAGAAGAAAAGTTTAAATATTTTAAAATAAGGTGTGCTAAGTCTATTTTAAAATAAATATATCAACTAATAAACAATAATACATAATAAATATTATAATTAAGTCTAAGACCCTTTGAGACTATTTTAAATTAATAATATAGAAATTTTGTTCAAGGATAAGAATTTTAAATACATTAGAAATATGGATTCTTCCTAAACTATTTCTCAAATTTAGTGGTTTTCTAATTTAAAATAAATGGAGTTTGGGAAACATAAAATATTCTAAACTGCGTGTGTAAGGCAATATAATTTTAATACATAGGAAAGAATTTGAGTTTTCCAATGAGTAAACAGTAACATTATTACAGCATGGTGGGTGTTCACATATGAGAAAAACACATGAGTAGCTTACAATTTAAAATACCTACTATGCAACTGAAAAAAAATAGAAAATAAAAATTGCAAAGCATACAAGCAGGCTATTTCACAAAAATAGAAAAATGTGAATGGTGAAAATATGAATAAGTTTTAATTTTCAGGATAATTTTTAAATTAGACTGAACTTGGTGAGATGTATTTCATAAGCAGGTCCGGTAACAGATATATAGTTAAGATGAAAAGTATGAAATGAAAATGAAAAAATATAGGAGATATAATGAAAAGTATAGGAGACATTCACTTGCCTTGAAGGCAGTCACCTAGAGCCAATCCTGGTTTGATACTGGTATCACATATGGTTCCTGAGTACTGTTAGGGATCACTTCTAATCATAGATCCAGTTATAGCATGGAAACTGCTGAGTATGGCAAACCCTACCTATTTCTAAGAGTTTAAAATATCAGGTTTTAGAAGAAAAATAGAACAAAGAGACCATCCATGGACAATAACAGTACTAAAAAGTCCACCACTACAAATAGAATAAGCTAATATATAAAATACAACATAATGAATAACTTTTACACATTAACAAAAACAACTGATTCCATACAGTAGAGAACTAGAAATACATTAACAAATTTGACTCATAAAAGTAATGATTTGTGAAAAAGTGGAATACAATATATTTGCAAGTAGAAAATTATGTTGACTTTTTTTTTTTTTTGGCTTTTTGGGTCACACCCGGCGATGCTCAGGGGTTAATCCTGGCTCTGCACTCAGGACTTACTCCTGGCGGTGCTCGGGGACCATATGGGATGCCGGGATTGAACCCGGGCGGTATGGGCCAGCCACGTGCAAGGCAAATGCCCTACCCGCTGGGCTATCGCTCCGGCCCCTGACTTTGGATTAATAACACTTTTATGTTGTGGAGGAGGGTGAACACTTGTGATACTCCAGGGTTACTCCTGACTCTGTACTCAGGGATTCAAAGTCAGTAATAGTTAAGGCACATTAAGTGTGCCATTAAGAAACACATCCTTGAACACATCCTTAATCCTTGAACCATCATACTCCATGATATACTCAAACAGAAAATTTACCATTATGAATTGAAGTAGCAATCATTAGATAAAGGGAAAATAAGTACATCAACCGAGGGACACGCAGAAGGAGATTATCAGGAAGAACATAAAATAATGCAAGTAAAGGAGAATGGATAGCAAATATAGTAGCTAACAAGTAGATTTGGAAAAAGTATATGATGAAAGTAAGCAAAATTAATATAAGTAAACAAAAGTAAATATATGATGCATAAATATAAGACTTTGGAAAAGTTGGATAATTTTTTAACCACCGTTAATTCACTTATTTGATATTAGAATGGAGCAGATATCTGTGGGTTTATAGGTGACACTACAGAAGAACTTTGCCGAAGATGGATGCAGCTGGGAGCATTTTATCCATATTCCAGGAACCATAATGCAGAAGGTTATAAGGTAAATCTCAACTGTTATCTACTTTGCAGTAAAACATAACCATGTTTTTAGTTATGTTGATTTCACCTATAGACTATAGTGTTTGAAAATGTGCAGCATTTTGCATTTTAAAAAAGGCTCACAGGGGGTCAGAGCAATAGCTCTGGGCAGGGTGCTTGCCTTGCACCCTGATATGGCTAATCAGGGTTCAATCACCCAATATGCCCCCCCCCCAACACTACCAGAAGCAATCATTGGCTGCAGAGCCAGTAGTAGACCTTTAGTATAACTGGGTGTGACTCAAAATCAAACAGAAATGGTCATAAATAATAATGAAAGCAATGTAGTTACAAAATAATTATGTTTTTTTAAATCATACGCATGTGTGTTATATCACAATAATTTAAATTAAAATCAGTTATTTTTAAGTGTGATTCTTGAATTTTAGCCATGTAAGTTTCAGGTAACATTTATTTTTATAAAAATAAGTATTTAGAGAACAGATTTTTCTAGGGTTTGAAAGTTAAAAAAAAATCAAGTAACTATACACATTTACAAATCAACAAAATCCAGAGTCTTGACTATATCAGAAAAAAAACAATCACATTGAAAACATGAATCAGAACTAATGGCTTACTAATCAAAGGCATGCGTTCTGTCAGCCTGGGATTCCAGCACAGTTCAAGGTCTTATACATTTATTTTACAGAGGAAATAGGAAAATCTTTTGAAAGTATTAAGTCAATTAAGTGTATATTACTTAATAAATTATCAAATACTTACAATCTGTTTGCATACAGGGGTTTAGTTCTGTTTAAGTAGAGGGACATCTCTCAGAGCTCATTTTGAAAGAAGACATGCTAGTACAGAAAAAAAAGTTTCTAATATTTTAAAATGGTGCTTCCAGGACATGTATAGTCACTGGGTTTCCTGATTTCAATAATGTTACATTCTTTATTAATTTCTAATTACAAATAAAGGCGCCAAGTGTAATGGGGCATTATAGACATATTGCTGAAATGGTAATTAAAGGTAAAGGAAAGGAAATGCAAAATTATGAAAAAGTATGTGCACCATATTTTAGGAGGTGAAAATAAAGGGAACAAGAAGGAAGTTATTTGTTGTCACATGATACAATCAAATTCAATGCATTGTGAAGTCTGCCATTCCATTGGTAATTTCTCAAAGGAAAGTTTGGGCATTGAAAGTATCCTTATCTCCCAGGAACTGGTGGCGTAGGATACCCATTATTGGAAGGTTAGAAAAGGCCAATAGAAACCATGATCTTGCTATAATCATGATAGTGAATTCAAGGAGGCAATGGTTTATGCCATAAGTTAACTCATAGCAAGTGATATAAATTGGTTTGCTCATTCCACTTATTTTGACTAAGTCCTCTAGTCTTTCTTGTTTGTGCAGAAAGGATTTTTCTCAAGTTGCAAATCAATTGGCCAACCTAAGAGCTCTGTTCTCTGTACTACTAAACCAGGAGATTATTGATATTAATCAATTGATAACAATGACAAGGGACAATACAGCAAATCCTTAAAGATTATTTCAATTTCCTCTTTGATTGTGCAGATATACTATACTCAAACTTCAGAGCTTAAAGCAACCTAGGGAGGGATGTAAGTCATACCCAACTGTAGGGACTGCATCAAATAGGTGACATTTTCTTGCTAAAAGATTTTTTAATAGTAATACTAAGTGTATTTAAATGATAAATAAGACAATGAATATGTTTAGAACATATATTCAAAATAAAAATTAGTAGTAGTCCAATTTTTGATGGTAAATATTTCTAAATTTTCATAAATAAAATTTGAAACTACGAAAACAGTTGTTTTTATTTTTCTTCACATTTTTCTCTCTCATTTTATTTTATCTTTTATTCCTTTAGCATCAAGATCCAGCAGCTTTCGGAGCAAATTCTCTTTTGGTTAATACATCGAGGCACTATTTGAATATTCGTTACACCTTACTACCTTTCCTCTACACTCTGCTTTATAAAGCACATGTTTTTGGGGAAACAGTAGCAAGACCATTTCTTTTTGAGTGAGTACTATGTTCAGAAATTTTAATAACAATATGTCTTATATTGCATTTAAGCATACAGAGTAGTTAGTGCAGTTAACTTAAGACATCAAATAGACTTCTATGGTTCTGTCCCACATTTGTATAAATGGATTTTATAAGCTCTAGAATAATAGTAAAACTATGTGGCAGTCTATAAGATTTTTAGAAATGTAACAATTGAGTAAACATTAAAAACTGAAAACTGCATAGGATGCATTAGGATAACTATATCAGCAAGGAACTCGGGGTGGAGTGATAGTCCAGTGGGTAGGGCATGCGGCCGGCCTGTGCAGGCCCGGTTCGATCCCTGGCATCCCATATGGTTCCCCGAGCACCGCCAAGAGTAATTCCTGAGTGCAGAGCCAGGAGAAACCCCTGAACAATGCTGGGTGTGACCCCAAAAAAAAGGCAAAAAATAAAAAAGAAACAAAAAATATATAGAATTACTGAATAATCCATGAATATTATATGAAAATGATCTAAATATAGTTGAAAACAAATAAATTATATTTGTGCCTCTTCATAGCTGCATGATAACTGACTATTCCCTCAAAATATGACATATGATCATTTAAATACAATTCAAAATGGAAATTTATAATAAAATTACTTCAATGGAAGAAAGTAAAACATGTTTATGAAACTTTATGAGACTATAAATTGAACATAGTATTTCATTAAATATTAAATTGTAAAGATAAACCTTTTGTTTTTATTTTTCTTCATAATTTTCTTCCTCCCTCTCTTCCATCTTTTCCTTTTCTCTCTATTATCAGCAAAAACATAAGATAAGAACTAGGCAACAAGGATGTAGATCAATGATGGACTTATTTTGTCAACTTCTGGGTTCTAATCCTAATCCTAAAATTTATAGACATATTATATAAATAATATTCTATGTTTATATATGTGTGTAAGATTATAGATTTAAAATGCTGTATCAAACAATTAAGATTAAAACTAATCAGTACAGGATGGAAAAAATTTAAAAAATACACAAAATCAGAGATTTGCATTAACTAACTCACTTTTAAAACATTGTTGTCTTTTTTCCTAGATTTTATGAAGATGAAAATAGCTGGATTGAGGACCTTCAGTTCTTATGGGGTCCCGATTACTTATTACTCCTGTCTTGAGACAGGTATGTTTTAAAATTTTAATGCATTAATTTGTTGCTTAGAGAAAACTTTGTTTCTATGTTCATCTTATTTACAAAATACTTAGGCAGTATTTGCTAATTAAAATAATATTTCACAATTAAATGACAAATCATTAAAGAATGATAGAATTGAAAAATACTGATATTAAGGAGATTTATGCTTTTCAAAAAATGATAGGATGTTAGGGAGAAGAAAATATCTGATATTAGTATTTTAGGAAATGAATATTCGAATAATTGTCAATAATCAAATGTCATCTTTGCCAGTTTGTTCTTTGTATTTTATATTATAATATTATCTATTTATTATAGACAATATTGAATTATCTAGTATATTTAATCTAGTAACTTCTCTAGTAAATTATCTAGTAAATTCTGAAGTTATTTATATGGAAAACAGAAGGGTAAATATACAAAATAATTTGTTTTCTTGGCAATGAAAGTCCAAATTAATATCTCACATAATTATTTTAGTATTGCAATGAGGCCATGCATATATTTTTTCAATTTATTTATTATCCTGTGTTATTTCAGGGGGCAGATAAAATGAGTGCATACATCCCTGATGCTACATGGTATGATTATGAAACTGTAAGTAAATGTTATAAAAGCAAACCTAAAATCTTTCTTTTTTTAAGATATTTGTACTTGGAACTTTAGCTTCAAACAGACAGCATACCTATTTCTAATATATCTACTATTATTTTTTGGATAATTCCAAATTATTATTCAGATATCTACAAATTTGAGAACTATATACAAGTATATTTCTGTTGCATTTGATTAATATGGAATTATTTTAGTATAAATATTTTAATTATTTTAAATTAAGAAAACGAAAGATCAGGAGAAATATTAGGAGTCACATTTATATATTTTTATTTTATTAATTGGAAAAGTAATTTCTGAATATTACATGTAAGTTTATAGAGCAAAATTAAAAATATTTATTGCTATCTAGAAATAAGACAGCAGCATTCGTACAAGCTATACTCAGAAAACTGACCAACAGTTCTTTTGTAAGACTATTACATTTGTAAATCATTGTTTCTATTTGTATTATTACGTTTTTGTAAGAATATTACATTTGTGGGGCCAAAGCTATAGTCCAGTGGGTAGGACGTTTTCCTTGCATGTGACCAGACTCGAGTCCACTCTCTGCCATCCCATATCATCCCCTGAGTACCGCCAGGAGTATTTCCTGAATGCAGAGCCAGGAGTATGTCCTGTCATATGTCCTGACCTATCATGTGACAGGACATATGGAGATGTTACTGGTGCCCACTAGAGCAAATCGATGACGAACGGGAGACAATGATACAAGTGATACAAGTGAGAGCTAGTAGTAAACCCTGAGCATCGCAAGGTGAGACCCAAAAAAAGGAAAAAAATTGGAATATTAGATTTGTAAGCCATTGTTTAACACTTATGTTTATCACATAAGTTTATCATACAGATGATATACTATTTTTATTGCAAAATCCCACACAGCAGAGCCTGGCAAGCTACTAGCAAAATACTTAGATGTATTACATAATAAGTATTGTTATTATATAACATATATAAATTATATATGTTATAATTTATTGTAACATATATGCTATATATGTTATTATGTAACATATAACTTATAATACATAATAAGTATTGCAAAATACTTATTATGTTGTTGGCTTCTATCAAAATCAGGTCCATGTATATACGCAAAGTGTATCACTATGCAACATCACCAGTTTTAGAAAAAGCGATTTACACATTGTTAAATGTATGTTTAGATTTAGATTTAAACCAAAACATAAAGGAGAAAATATAACAAAACAAGAATATTTTATATGATTTGAAAGGGAATATTATTTGTCTTTGAATTTTTTAAGGTTTACTTAGGAAAAAAAATTGCTCTAGAACAATACTTGAAGGTGTGGAGTGTTTTCTCCAGGTCTGTGCTCATGCATCCCCCTGGCTGTGTGGGGGGAGTGGGGGGGCATACGGTGGACCCAGCATCAAACTCAGACAGTTGTGTCTAAGGAAAGCACTTTCAATGTGTAAAGCTTATTTTTTCTCAGGCTTGTTCAATATATTGAAAAGGTTAACTTTATAAGGTAGAAAAGTACAATAATTTCAATTTAACTAACTGCTCATAATACTATTTAAAAACTCTGGAAATGCTTAATTCTTTGAAAAAGTACATAAAACAAAACAATATTTTGGCTTTGCATATTAGGGTGAGAAACGACCCTGGAGAAATCAACGTGTTGAAATGTACCTTCCAGAAGATAAAATAGGATTACATCTCAGAGGCGGTTACATTATTCCCACTCAAGAACCTGCTGTCACTACAACAGAAAGGTAAATGGCCTTTAACAGAACTATAGAACAGAATTTGCTTTAATAGTGAATGCTTTTTGACTTAGTTATGGATGTAAAGAGATATTTATAAATTTAATTGATAATAAAAATGTAATGCTAAAAATCAAACTTTATCTTTTGTGGGTTAGGGTTAATGAGTTTAGACCACACCTGGCAGTGCTCAGGGCTGAATCCTGGTTCTGCATTTAGGGGACATGGGCTTGCAGAGATCAAACCCAGGCGGGTTGTTTGCAAGTCAAGCACCCTGCCCATTGTACTATCTCACCAACACCCACACTTTAATATATTTTTAAATATTTTAAAAAATCAAAAATTATTGTTTTTACCAGAAGATAGTTCATACATGGAGGACATTCTTAACTATGTGCTTCATAAAATCAAGTGATTGGGGCCATTGATTATAGGGTAGAACTGTGTCTTAGGCCCCGAATTTGATCCTTTGTATTATATGACCTCTGACTACCACAGTGTAGCCCCATTTTTCTGTAGTATCTCTGGGCCCAAGCAACACCACATGTTGGACCTGAGAACTGAATCAACAGGCCAACTCAACCAGGTTAAGTGGAGCTAAGAATAGCTTCCAGATTCTCCTGACCACTGCTTCAGAACCCTCCCTAATAGAATAAAAAATATGATAAAGTATATTTTCATAATTTAAAATGAGGATAATTAGATTATAAAATATTTCCCATACCAAAAATGAACTATTTTTAGGAGAGTATATAATTAAATGTCTCACTATTAATAAAATGTGAAACACTAAAATAAGCTTTATGCTTGATAAAGAAATACTAGTTGTGAAGCATTTTGTGTTTTCAATATATAGATTCTTGATGTCTTCTTTCATTTAATTTTATGAGATGACAATTTCTACTTAATGAAAGTACAAAGTTGTTCAGTAAGAAAAGGAACTCCAGGTATATTAAGAGTAAAAGTTGAAAAACAGAAAAATTCTGGTGTTATATTTTCAAACATTCATTTCAGGTACAAGAGCCCAAAAGACATCAGAATGAATCCATATACTTTCTCATAGTCTCCAATAGGTAGCCTAAATTTACCTGCCTATGTTTTCTTACTAACACTGAGAGTATCTGAAATGAAGTTACTTAAATTTTCTTCTGTGCTCTGTATTATGTGCGGAATTTACACTGAAGATAACAATTTTAATTTAGAGCCCTCCAAAATAGTAGTGTTTCACCCATAATAACCCCTAATTCTTCTAAGTATTTTTTTTTCTTTTTGGTCACACCCGGCGATGCTCAGGGATTACTCCTGGCTCTGCACTCAGGAATTACTCCTGGTGGTGCTCGGGGACCAAAGGGGATGCTCGAATTGAACCCGGGCCACACGGGCCGGCCACGTGCAAGGCAAATGCCCTACCTGATGGGCTATCGCCCGCCCCCAATTCTTCTAAGTATTTGTAGAAATGAATAATTGGTGTGTTCTAGTAACTCATTTTGACAGTTTGGATTTTTTTTTTATAATTTGATAAATTATTTTTAAAATGCTTGCCATTCTGGGCCTGTTTTGTGTAAAAAATGTATGATTTTGTTGAGTGAATGTTGGAAGAAACATGTGGTGCAAAGCAGTTGTCTGGACTGTTGTCGAGTAGTATTGTTTTAGGTCCTATGTCCTATAGAAATATGTAACTAAAAATTACCCAACTGCTTAGAAAAATCAAATTTTTTTGAAATAGCATTTTCTTTCCATGATTTAATTATGTTTATAAGATTGTTTAAGACTTCACTGAAAATTTACAATATTCCATTACATTTTTCATTGAAATATATATTGTACGAGCAGGATACATTGTAGTTTATTGTTAATTTATGTACACAAATACATATTTCTTAGATAATTCATAAAATGTTTTATTTTTCTTACATATATACATGTATTATACATTTTTTTTAAATGTTTGTCTATATTATCCTTGAAAAATTCAGTATTGTAGTTGCTATTCTTATTTCTATCAGTAATTTTCTACACATATAAATTCTATCATTTATTTCTTAATAGTTATAAGTCTGAATTTAATTACTAGCAATGATCTAAAGTAAATGTGGTCTAAAAAATCTTTATAAATTAAAATACAGTTATGGGACCCCCTGTTTATAAATATATTTTTAATGAAATATGCAACCAAATTTACTTACAGCCGAAAAAAATCCTTTAGGACTGATAATTGCATTAGCTGATAACAAAACAGCAAAAGGAGATTTTTTCTGGGATGATGGAGAATCTAAAGGTATGTCACAAAGCCTATGATTTAGATTTAAATTTTTATTCTGATGATGAAAATTGCCTTTATTGATATAAAGTTACTCAAAAATTGCCATGCTTAAATTTTTTTTTTTTTCTAAAATGTGTTACATTTTCTTTGCTTTGTAATATTTAGCACTTGCTTAAATTGCATATATTTAATATATATTGGTTCACTATAAGAACATTAACAAATATAGATATTTTTCTATGTTTGGTTTTGGTTCACATCATTCAGAGATCAGGGTTTAATCCTGGGTCTAGACTGAGGACTCTCTCTTGATGGTACTCAGGCCATATGGGATGCTGGTAATTGAACTTATTCAGTGTATGTAAGGAAAAAGTACTGTACTCTCTCTCTCTCTCTCTCTCCAATTCCATACATAGGTTATTTTCATTCAAATATTAAACTCAGAATTGGAGAGATAACACAGTGGGGTGGCTGCTTCCTTGCATGCAGCAGATCTCCTTTTGATCCCCTGTACTCTCTATGGTCCCCCTAACCTTCCACGAAAATTACTCTGAGACACAGAGCCAGGAATAAATACTGAACAGATCTTGGTGTTTTCCCCAAAACCAAAATCAGTCAATGAATCAATCAAAATAATTAATATAATTATAAATCCACAAGTGTTGTAATACCACTGTATCACTGTCACTGTCTTCCTGTTCATCATCGATTTGCTCGAGCAGGCACCAGTAACATCTCCATATGTCCTGTCTCATGCAAGTAGAGCCCAAGGACACCTGCTTGCTCCCGGAACATAAAGAGTCTCAAACCATTCCATCAGGTCGTGGGAATGAGGTCTATAATTGTTACTCGTGATTTGGCATATCAAATACGACACGGTAGCTTGCCAGACTCTGCCGTGTGGGTAGCATACTCTTGTAGTCATCTCAAAATCCTGCATTTATTGATGAACCACACGCTGGCTGTGATAGGCTGGTCTGCTGGTTGGAGTTCTGACGAGGGGGAAGTCCGGATGTGGAAAATGGAGGCTCTGCTGGGGTGGCTGGCCAGGGCTAGAACCTGCCATCCCTCCTGGGCACCTCATGAGCGGCTGGGCACAGGGAGAGCCAGTAGCAGCTCTGCCCCATGTCTGTGAGTCTCTGGATCAGCATACCTGGGCCAGATTAAAAAGACTGCTGCAGGGTGGATCTTGATGAGCCGGGCTGTGATAGGCTGGTCTGCTGGGTGGAGTTCTGGGCCTGATTAAAAAAAGACTGCTGTAGGGTGGATGTTGATGAGCCAGGCTGTGATAGGCTGGTCTGCTGGGTGGAGTTCTGACAAGGGGGAAGTCCGGATGTGGAAAATGGAGGCTCTGATGGGGTGGCGGGCCAGGGCTAGAATCTATCATCCCTCCTGGGCACCTCATGAGCAGCTGGGCACAGGGAGAGCCAGTAGCAGCTGGCTACTGCTACAGTGTTGTAACAGCTGTTTTAAAGGGTCAAAATTTTAATTTCATTTTTTTAAAGTTGAAACTATTTGAAGTGAAATTTTTTTCATATATATGTTTCTAAAATTTTTTTCATGAGCTGTAAGTTTGAGAACTCAATACAAATGGTGAAATCTAACAATGAGCTGTATATGCTATAAGCAGTTAATGTTATAGTGTGTCTGTTAACCTCATATATTTGTTAAAATGTAATCATTGAATCTTAACTTTGTATATAGTATGTTTTACATGAAATATCTTAGGCACACGTTTTAACTAAACAAGAACACAAAATTATAGTTTTTGTCTTATATTCTTATATATATTAATCTCTCTTGCAAGTATTCTCACTTATATTCTCTTCCTTCTTTCTCTTTCTTCCTCTCCTTCCTCTTCCTTTCTCTTTTTCTTTTACTTTCTCCCTCCCTTTCCCTTTCTGTCCTTCCTTCCTTCCTTCCCTCTCCTTCCTTCCCTCCTTCCCTCCTTCCTTCCTTCCTTCCTTCCTTCCTTTTCCTTCCTCCTCCTCTCCCTCCTCCCTCCCTCCCTCCCTCCCCTCCTCCTCCCTTCCTCCTTCCTTCCTTCCTTCCTTCCTTCCTTCCTTCCTTCCTTCCTTCCTTCCTTCCTCCTTCCTTCCTTCCTTTCTTCCTCCCTGCCTGCCTGCCTCCTGCCTGCCAGCCTGCCAGCCTGCCTGCCTGCCTGCCTGCCTCCTTCCAACCTTCCTTCTTTCCCTCCTTTTCTTTCTTTCTTTTCCTCACATCCAGTAATCTCAAGGTTTGCTACTGACTTTGTTTTCAGGGATCACTCCTTGTGGAATTCAGAGAACTATATAGTGTCTTGGGTATTGAATCCAGGTTGTTCATTTGCAAGGAAAGCTTCTTACCTGCTGTAATATTACTCTAGTCCCTCAATTTTTAATTTTAATTAGTATGATAATTCCCTAAATAGTTTATTGCTTTATAACTTTTCAATTTTCTCTCTTATTCTATTTGCATTATCTGTTATAAAGCAATGTACTATTGCATTTCTTCATATTATTGGATGGAAGTTTCTGTTTGTTTACATAGTGAGCCTAGATTTACTTAGAGAACAGGGATGTTGCTGAGTAATTAGTTATGTTTATGAAAATGAGGCAATAGGTTAAATAAATCTGGACCCTAGGTAATATGACATAGGGTAATCTTTTTTAAAGTATAATTGCAATAATCTGAATTATTTAATGGTCCCTGAAGAGATAGTGCAGTAGCTAGGGTGCTTGTTTTAGACACAGCAGACTACAGTTGGATCCCCTGCACCTTATGTGCTCCCTAGGGCCCCACTGGAAATGATCCTTTATTACAGAATTAGGATAAGCTCTGAGTAGCACCAGCTGTGAAACACATGCACACACACACACACTCACACACACAAAAGAGAAAAACAAAAGAAAAAAAATCTGCTGATTATTGATCATATTACTTTCACTCATAGCAGTCATGCCATCTAGTATACACTTTCCATTTCTCATTACTCCAGAACACTAACCTTGTTTTTTCTCAAATGCTTTATATTGTAAGCACCCTTTACTCAACTCTCGATTGAGAATAGTTTGTAATCATTTACTATGTTGACCATCAGTAAGATTATATTTCAGGAAAGCCAAAGTATTGGTCAATTGAACAAATTTTTACACATGATATCTTTATTGGTAAACTTTGGGTCTAATTTTAGATATTTATTTATCAAATCATTCACTTGTCTTCCCGTTGTTCATCGATTTCTTCGAGCAGGCACCAGTAATGACTCCATTCATTGGGAATGAGGTTCATTATTGTTACTGATTTTGGCATATTGAATACACCACGGGTAGCTTGCCAGGTTCTGCCATGGCTCTGGGTTCATCCCATGGGGCCCAGTCATTATATATACACATATATATGTTTTATATATATATATATACATATATAAAAACATATATGTGTATATATAATGTAAACATATATATAACATATATTATATATATGTTTATATATACATATATATGTATACAGACATATATATGTATAGAGATAAGCTCACTATATATATATATATATATATATATAGTGAGCTTGCAACAAGGGGCAGGTTGAGGGGGTGGTTGGGAAAATGGTGGAGGGAAGGTGACCATGATGGTGAGATTGGTGTTGGAATATGACTGCAGCAAACAAATCATCATGAACAACCTTGTAAATCATGGTGTTTAAATAAAGTGGGAAATGAAAGAAATAAATAAATAAAGCACAGGCCCTACCCAGCAAACACATCGTCTCTGTGTTTCAGGTGCATCCCAACACCCCCCAGCCCCACACCACCACACATCACACACACACACAATGAACCAATGATCTACCCCACACTCTACCAAACTATAAAAGCAACAAAATTTGTGAAAGTAACACCTTGGAGCTAGAGTGATAGTACAGCAGGTAGGGCATTTGCTTTGCACAAGGCTGACCCGGCTTCAATCCCAGACATCCGATATGGTCCCCTGAGCACTGCCAGGAGTAATTCCTGAGTGTAGAGCCAGGAGTAATCCCTGAGTATCACCGGTGTGACCCAAAAAAGCAAAATAAACAAATTAAAAAAAAGTAACACCTTGATGACAAGTAATGACCTTCCAAAGCAAGTTCTAAAGGGTTTAGTTTTTTTTATTTGGGGAGGCGTGGAGCAGTCCTCTGGGCTGAATCCTGGCTCTGCACTCAGAGTTCACTCCTGGCAGGGTTTGGGACTATATTGGATGCCAGGGATCAAACCCAGGTCAGCCGCATGCAAGGCAAATGTCCTACCCACTGTACTATGGCTCCAGTCTCACCCTAAAGAGAAAACGTTTAAGTGAAAACACAACAAAAAGACCGTGAAGCCCCTCTCTCACCCTCTGCCCCCCGCAACCCTCCGGGGCACTTGGTTCACCTCCCCCAGTTTAGGGAGGCTGCCCTGACCCACAGCAGGGAAGGCCGAGCACCTCAGAAGGGGAGGACAAGTAGTGTCCTGGGGGGCTGGGGGTGTTGGGATGCACCTGAAGCACAGAGACGATGTGTTCGCTGGGTAGGGCCTGTGCTTTATTTATTTCTGTCTTTCATTTCCCACTTTTATTTAAACACCTTCGCCGGACCGTCATGCGGTATTGCCTATCAAATCATTACCAAATTTATTTACATCGAATGATAAAATTTAGATTGATAATTTGATTTCACACAGAAAATAATTTTATTTTATACATACATAGAACTAATTAGTGATATAGCATAGTATATCTGTAGCTATTTAATGTCAATTTACAAGCATGAAAGTAGCAAGTTGCATTTGCTTTAGATTCAAAATTTTTCCCTGAGAATTAAATTTAAATGTCATTAGAGTTTCGGTACTAACATTAAAAGAATAATCAAACGACGGTACTGATGCATAGATTTAATACACACCACTGCTACCAAAGTGTCCATAAACTTCCTCCCAATTTATGCCATATCTGATCTGCTTTTGTGCTTTCCCTCTGATAGCCCTATTGTTTGATCGGCAATTATGTTTTTGTTGCACACTGTTACATGTTAGCGCCGTCCATATGGTCCCCTCCTTTTGCCTATGTTCCCCTGTATTTGTAGTCAATCGATTCAGTCTCCATAACTCCCCCCTCCACCCCAGCATTCTCAGTCCTCTAGTTCAACTTATTATGGGTTTATATTACCAATAACTTTGATTTTTTTAAATATATGACAAGATGAATGAGAAAATTCTTAATTTATCCTTCTATCTCAGATTTATTTTGATTAGCATGATAATTTTAAAGTCCTTCCAAGATGTTGCAAACTGCATGACTTTATTTTTCTTGTGACTAAGTAGTATATATATATATATATGTGTGTGTGTGTGTACATGTATATACATTAACATATAGTGCATATTATGCAATAATCTAATGTACATGTTTGTATTAGTCATATATAAAATCAGATACATATTATACATAATATATATTATATAATATATATAATAATAGAGTTACTTTAATCATTACTGTGTTGAATATTTAGGCTATACCTTACCTGTTATTTATAGTAAGAGCTGAAGTGAAAACAGGTGTGCATTTTTTTAACATTAAACCACCACGATTTACAAATTATGAAGTTGTTAACAATACAGTTGTTAGATTCATCATTAAACACCAATCCCATAATCAGTTTGTTCCCACCACAAGAGACCCTCATTTCCCATTCACCCCCACCCCAGGCCTGCTCTCTTAGCCAGCACTAATTATATTGACCGTTACAGCCCATATATGCCAAAGGTATTGATAGAGTCATGACTTTTTATTTATGGTTTGTTATGGGCAAATCTGGCCTATTTCTGTTCTTGCATTGACTTTCTGAGTTTCTGGAATATAGTTGGTTTCTACTAGTTTGAGATATCATATGGCTGCTTTTGGGTGGTGTGTCACAGGGAGAGCCACTAGCAGCTCTGCCCTGTGTGTCTGTGGATCATGGCTAAGAGCCAGGGAAGCAGTTATAATGGGTCCACCGGGCCTTCTGGATGGGTCAGCAGTGGGGAAGGGACCCCAGCTCCATCTCCAGGAAGTCAGGTGACTTTAGCATCCAACACCTGCATACTTGGCCTTAAAATCGGCTACTCTCTTGGGTGGGTCTCTGACTAGCTGTGGAGTCCAGACCTTGAAAATGGCTGTGATCTGCAAACATGTGGGAGTCAGAGGTTAAGTTAGACAGAGAAGAGAATGTGTGCTAAAAATAATTGAAAATGATAATAGCAACCTAGATCTGAGCATTGAATATAGGCAAATGGTTACACATGATGATTGCAATCCACAATGTGTAAGAGAAGGAAGGAAGAGAGAGGAGAGAGAGAAAGAGAGAAAGAGAGAGAGAAGAGAGATAAAGAACCTGCCATACAGGCAGGCTGGGGAGGGGGAGGGAACTGGGGACATTGGAGGTGGGAAATGGGCACTGGTGGAGGGACGGGTGCTGGAACACTGTATGACCAAATCCCAAACATGAACATCTTTGTAATCATATATCTCACTGTGGTATAATAAAATATTAAAAGAAAAGAAAATGGCTGTGATTATGGTGTGTGAGGTTCCTCTGACTTCTTTGAGGGGTGGTGAGCAGGGGCATATATCTTTTTCAAAAGAGATTTTTGTGTTTGCAGGGATCAGGGGTAGATACTTAGAAGTGGAATAACTGGGTCAAATACAAATTTCTTTTCTTTTTTTGAGAAATTTAAGTAAGTTCTTTTTCATAGAGGATGGACAATTTGACATTACCACCAAGAGCAAATGAGAGTTCCTTTATCACCACATATCCGGAGACAACATTTATGATATAAATATGTGTGTATGTGTGTGTATATATATATACATATATACTCTCATTGTATATATGTATAGTATATATATATACTATACATATACAATATGTACATATACATATACATATACAATGGGAGTATATATATATATATACTCCCATTGTCAGTTTGATTTGTGGTTTCTTGATGCTAAGTAACAGTGAGCGGTTTTTCATATTCCTATTAGCCATCGATATGTCCTCTTCACAGAAGTGTTTTTATTTCCTCCCTATTTTTTGATTCACAGGTTGCCTTCAGTTTTTATGACTGAACATTTTGAGTACTATTAATTTTTGAATGGTAGTCCTTTATCTGGACAATTATGTGCAAATATATTGTCCCAATGGGTTGGTGTCTTTTATTTTTGTTGGGGTTTCTTTTGCTATGCAAAACTTTTTTTAGCTTCACGTAGTTCCATCTGTTAATGTTTATTTTCATATTCACTAGTTGAATCAAGTTGTTTAAGGAATTTTGAGCAATAAATATTGGAGAGTTCTGCTTTTGTCTTCCCCAATGTATTTTATGGATACATAAAATACATACTCTTAGTCTTTCATTCATATAAGGCATATTTGGGAGGTATATGGATCCAGGTTAATTTTCAGCAAGTGATGGTTCAATATTCCCAACTCAGTTTGTTGAAGAAGAGTTTTTATTGTTTTACTCCACTTAATACACCAAACTCCTTTGTCATAGATTCGCTTGTCATATCTTTGGGGGATTTATCACTATCATTTCAGTTTTGATTCTTGTCTGTCAGTCTACCTTAATTTATATACTACTTGTATTACTATAATTTTATATTATAGTTTAAAATTGGGAACCACAATTCTCTCAAAACATTTCTTGGTCAGAATTTACAAATATTATTTCTTTCCCTAGGTAATAAAATAATAAATAAAATAAATATGTGATACGCAATGTATTCCCAAGACAATTTTAATGCAATATGGCTTATTAGATGGTACTAAAAGTAGCAAAAGTAGCATTCATAATTATATATATTATACATATGTATAAATTCTGCTTTTTTTCTAAATTGCTAAATTATATTTAGAAGACTTTGAGGAACTTTACTATGCAAACATTTTAATATGTCTATTTATTGAAAGAATAAACTAACAAATTAACTTATTTTATATTAAATAATAATTTAAAGCATTGATTTATTTTAGTTGTTTCATTATTTTTAAATTATGTGTTTTGTAACTATTAATGGAGAAAACCATTTAACATACTTTTTTCTGATAACTACATGTCTTCTTACATTTCAGATTCCATTGAAAAGGGCAACTATATATTTTATACATTTTCCGTTTAAACGTAAGTCTTCTCCTAGGATACATCATTAAATATGCTACTTAATTGACATTTTTCTTTATTATAGATTTCATTTCTGTAATATGTTTACAATTATAGCCTTATATTCACTCAAAATTAAATGACTTGCTACAATTAAATTTTAAAATTATTTTAGTTTTTTGTTAGTTATATTTAAATATAATTTTGTTATTATGTTAAAGTTAGATTTAATTTAGTAATTACGTATAATATTATTATATGTAAGTTATATTTTGTTAAATACAATATTTTAAATATTGCATTTAAATATAAAAAGGAACAAATAAAATTGATTCATTGAAGTCTATAGTTCATGTATTAGTAACAAGCTCTAGGGATGAAATAAGGACTATACATACATTTTATCTATCATCTATCTATCTATCTTGTCTGTCTGTCTGTCTGTCTGTCTGTCTGTCTATCTATCTGTCTGTCTATTTATTTATTTATTTATTTATTTATTTATTTATCTATTTATTTATTTATCTATTTATTTATTTATTTATTTTGCCTTTTGGGTCACACCCAGCTATGCTCAGGGGTTACTCCCTGGCTTTTCGCTTCAGGTATTACTCCTGATGGTGCTCGGGGACCATATGGGATGCCGGGATCAAACCCGGGATGGCTGAGTGAAAGGCAAACGCCCTACCCACTGTGCTATTGCTCTGACCCTATACATGTGTTTTATGTGAAAACTTAGACTATTTCTGAAAAATTCTTGGCATACATACAAAACTTTCAAAAACTCTTTAAAAGACTAATGAGTTATTTATATATTGTACTTGGGTTTGAATTGATCCTCATTATACTAAAATATATGGTTAGCTATTTTTCTTTTTTCACATCTGCTATTATATCTAATGGTATGTATTCAATGATTTGCTACTTACTATTAAAACATCATGTATTTTTTCAGAACAAATTAGATATTGTATGTACACATTCATCATACCAGGAGGGAACAACTTTAGCATTTGAGACTATTAAAATCCTTGGTTTGCAAAGCATTGTTACAGAAGTTAATGTCATAGAAAATAACCAACAAAGTCCTCATAGCAATTTTACTTATTATTCTTCAAATCAGGTAAATACAATATTTAAAGTATTTTCACTATAATATTCTATGGTACTTAACATGTACTCTAGGTTTAGTGTTTATTTAAATACTATATCATTCTTTTCTATTTTGTTATTAATATTATATCTTTACATTAATATTAAATTTTGCATTGTTGTTCCAATTTGTATGGCAGTAATGGACTCTGTCATTTTTCTGTGTTTTATTTTATCTTGTATATACATAATATAAAACAACCTAAGCATTTTGCATCTAATTTCTTCTTCTTCACTGAACTCTACTTACCTGCAGTAACACGGAATCTTTTATTTTGAGGTGGCAATACTCAGTGGTTACTACTAGCTCTGCACTCAGGAATTACACCTGACAGTGCTCAGGGGACCGTATGGAATTCCAGGATGGAATCAGGGTTGGCCACATGCAAGTCAAAAGCCCTACTTACCTGACTTAGTGGCTCAAGCACCATCATTACCTTACAGATAGATGTTAACATAGTTCCGTCAGATCCACAGTTGAGTTGAATATCTCTAACCACATTCTCAGCCCTTCTGTAGATGTCACTATTAAATACCTGTGTGTGTATTGTAGTGGAAAAAATAGAAATAAAATTTGAGAAATATTTTTTCTCTCTGAATCTTGAATTTTTTCATATCAAACTCTGCATATTTCATATAAAATTAATAAAAAATTGAAGAATAATTAAAATCAATAAATAATTGAAATATCTAAGAAAAATACTTAGATTTCAAATAAAATCTACGTATTTTTCTTGATAATGCCTTATGTATTGCTTTTTTGGTCACTTCCATTGATTCTCAGTGAATACTCGCGGTTCTGCTGTCAAAATTACTCCTGGCCATGCTTAGGAGATTGTATGGGATAGCAAGAATTGAACCTGCGCTGGCTGCAAGCAAAGCAAATCCCTATGTTCTGTACTATTGTTTCACCCTGAAAGCATTTTAAAAAATATATTTAGTATGCCCCAGATATTTTTCTAGATATAATATAGTGTACTATAATTATGTTGATTACATTTTGCATTTATCCTGTCAAGCAAACACTTTGGTAGGAGATGTATTTTTATTCAAAACAATTAATAAATTATTATAAATCATAATTAAATTATAATAGTTAATCCAATTTTTTCAGGAAATAAATGCAGTTAAGGTGTTTTCTCCAAAAAGTCATGAGCATTAAATTCCATAACTGATAATTGAACTCATGTAGAGATTTCAAGACAGTGATTTTAATTTGTATTATGCAATTTTTCCAAGTTTTTCTGTTGTGATTCTAGTTATTTCAAAAAGATGATGTTTTCATTCCTTTATTTATATTAATACTACAATATTAAAACTATTAATGATTTTGTTTTAAGAATTACTCTGGTAGTTGGTCTTTAAATTTTATAAGCAATTCAAAAATGTCTAATGGTAAATATTCTTTAATGTTTTCTTTCTTCAGACTGTCATCATTACTAATCTCAATTTTAATCTTGGGAAAAACTTTGGTGTTCAGTGGAATGAAATATAGTTAGATGTACCACAAAAAGAAATAATGACCAAGATACAAAACAGTCCACAGAATGAGAAAGAAAATTCACCCAATATCCATCTGATAAAGGGTTAATATCCAGGATATATCAGGCACTGATAGAACTTTAGAAGAAGGAAACAGTCAACCCCATCAAAATGGGGGAGAAGAAATTGAAAGAAACTTCAACAAGGAGGAAATTCGAATGGACAAAAGACATATGAACAAATGCTCACCCTCATTGGTCATCAGAGATGCAAATCAAAACAACAATGAGATATCATTGCATATCACAGAGAATGGCACATATCCAGAAGAGTAAGAACAACAAGTGCTGGCGTGGATGCGAGGAAAAGGGCATTCTCATTCATTGTTGGTAGGAATGTTGACTAAAACAGCCTTTTTGGAAAACAATATGGACATTCCTCCAAAGTCTAGAAATTGAGCATTCATTTGACCCAGCTATACCACTCCTGGGAAAATATCCTGGGAAGCCAAAAACACAGAGCAAAAACACCATCCCCATGTTTATGTTCATAGCAGCACTATTCACAACAGCCATAACATAATCTGAAAACAACCAGAGTGCACGAGAATTGATGACTGGATAAAGAAACGATGGTACATCTACACAATGGAATACTATGTAGCCATTATGTAAAATGAAGTTATGCAGTTTGCCTATAAATGTATGAACATGGAGAGGATTATGTTGAGTGAAATTGGCTAGAAGGAAAAGGACAGATATAGAATGACTACATTTATTTGCATGACATAAATATATAGATACATATATATGTGTATATATATGTATATATATATACAAATTGTGATACCAATATCCAAGGTCAGACAAAACAGGGATCAGGAGGTCTTTCCAAAACGGAAACTCGGTGGTTCGTTGAGACAGGTTGGGACAGAGAAGGGAACAATGTGCTAACAATTGTTGTAAGTGATATTATTAACCTAGCACTGAGTATTGATTATACAGGCAAAAAGATACCCATGATAACCTCTGAATGTATGTATCACAATCCACAGTGTGTAAGAGAAGGAAGAGAGAAAGAGAGAGAGATAAAGAGAAAAGAGATAAAGAACCTCCATAGAGGCAGGTTAGGGGAGAGGGGATGGAATTGGGGACATTGGTGGTGGAAAATGGGCACTGGAGGAAGGATTGGTGCTGAAACAATGTGTGACTGAAACCTGGACATAAACATCTATGTAATTGTATATCTCGCTATAATAAAATATTAAAAAAATGCTGAAAAATTTGATTGTTGTCTAGACAATGGCCTTGAAACTAAAAAAATGTGAAGAATGTGACTGATTATGGGAAATGGTAAGCATAATTTAAATTTTATACAAAAATTTTGTTGCAAACACTACATAGTACAATTTTAGTCTACAGTATTTACTAAATTAATCTTTAAAATCATTTGGATTTTTTAGATAAGGTATTACTATGTGTAATTTGTCTTTAATTTTCCAAATACATAAATCACTGTATCACTGTCTTCCCATTCATCATCGATTTGCTCGAGCAGGCACCAGTAACATCTCCATATGTCCTGTCTCATTCTAGTAGAGCCCAAGGGCATCTGCTTGCTCCAGGAACATAAAGGGCCCAAACCATTCCATCAGGTCATAGGAATGAGGTCTATAATTGTTACTGGTATTTGGCATATCAAATATGACACGGGTAACTTGCCAGGCTCTGCCGTGTGGGTGGCATACTCTTGTAGTCACCTCTGATCTCAAGCATTTATTGATGAACAGCAGGGCCGCAAGCGGCCACATGGACCAGCTGTGATCAGCTCTTCTGCTGGGTGGAGTTCTGACTAGAGGGGAGTCTGGATGTGGAAAATGGCAGTCCTCATGGAGTCGGGGGTCATCTGGCTTCTTGTGAGGCTCTTCTGGGTTGGCGGGCCAGGGCTAGAACCTGCCATCTTTCCCAGGCACCTCGTGAGTGGCTGAGCACAGGAAGAGCCAATAGCAACTCTGCCCCATGTCTGTGAGTCTCTGGATCAGCATACCTAGGCCAGACTTGAAAAAGACTGCTGCAGAGTGGGTCAGTGATGAGTCGGGCTGTGATCCGCTCGTCATAATAAATACATAAAAAAAAATTGTTAAATTACATGAAATTATCTGTTGCATTCCAGGCTCCTTGTATATCACAAATATTTTAAATCATATAGTGTTGGGGGAGCGCTGCCGGGGTCCCCGACAGTGCTGGGAAGCGAGTTCCCTTCTACCTCTGAAGCAGGCGGGGAATGGATGAAGATTCAGGAATCCGATGCAGTTTTAAAAGGGCTTTACTATCACAGGATCCAATATACAATCCAAGAGCAGGGAAAACCTCCGGACTCTGGGTTCCCAGCTAGGCCCCAGCCAGGTGTAGGCCAAGATGGCTGCCACCACGTGTTGAGGCCCAACAGAGAGTGGAGAGGACAGAGAAGCAAAACACCAAGGGGAGCCGAAATGGCAAAAGGGGGAAAAAAAGAGAGGAGCGCTTCTTTCTTCTTGCAGCTTATTTTATAGCTAGAAATCTGCCCAAACTCCCCAGCCTAGCCCATTCTGGGCTGGGCTATGTAGAGATGAAAACAGGAAAATAGCTCTATAGAATGTAGCAACTTCAGGAGACCATTTGGTTGTTTACAAGGACCCAGAGCTAATTAAAAAGCCTCCTAGCAGAGCTGGGAGAAGCTATAAGCTAAATGTAATTTCCCCTGGCAGGAAGAATCAAAAGCCCTCAGGTAATTTCTCCCAGCACCTCACCTAATATCTTGAGCAAAGATCTGCCTGGAAATGCCTTTATAGGGTAGAGAAGGGGGTTTCTGAGATGGCATGTCTCTGTACCAAAGACTAATACTAATGCCAGTTAAATATTTCTCCAAGCCTTCACAAGAGTCTCGTCTACTTCACTGTAGTTTTGTATTTTAGCTGCCTTTGAGTTATCAGGGAGCCATGCTTGCTTGCTTGCTTGGAGGCAAACAGCATTTCTCTCTGGTCTAATTACTTAGAGATCCAACGTGGCCTGGCAAATATGCTGGTAAGATCTAGCTAGTCCCACGATGATTGTGGTAGCATGAGAGAATATTTATACCAGCCAGTACAGAATACATGGTCAGATAAGACTGCCACATTCAGACTAGCCCCCTATCTATGAAGTGACCTGCAGGAGGCAATCCAGGGCAGATACAGAGGCCTAGGCTTTTAGGTGTCTTGCAACAATATAGTATTTCTACTTATTTCACTCATATTAGATACTCTCTGTGGATTTTTATCATATGGTTAGGGATTGGGAGTCAGAGCAATAGTAACTTTATTATTGAATAGCATTGGAATTTGAATGAGGACTTATATATAAATATAGGCAATACAAATACATAAATATATATCATAAATAATGGTATCATAATTTGTATATATATATATATATATATATATATATATATGTAATATCCAAGGTCAGACAAAACAGGGATCAGGAGGTCTTTCCAAAAATGGAAACTTCGGTGGTTCGTTGAGACAGGTTGGGACAGAGAAGGGAACAATGTGCTAACAATTGTTGGAAGTGATACTATTAACCTAGAACTGAGTACATAAATATGTACATATAATGGTTTAGGTAGGAAGATCATTTGGCAATATTAAGTATTAAAATTCGATGAGTATGGGATATTTTCCCATTTCCTAAGGTGTCATTCTCTTTATGAGTAACAGAAAGTTTTCATTCTGTATGTTTCTCATGTACTGTTTTAAGTTGACTCCTAGGTAACTGATGCAATTTGCGTGATACACTGAATGCAACAGAATCGTTGATCTCTTTCTAGTCTACTTAATTGATTGCATATAGGAATAGAACAGAATATATTGTTGGCTTTTAAGATTTCTACTTTTTTCTTTTTCTATTACTTTGATTTATTCTATTTTATTTTTTATTTAATTACCATAAGACACACACTTACAAAGTAGTTCATGATTTGGTTTCAGTCATAGAAAGTTCCAACTCCTTTCCCTTATCCAGTGTACATTTCCCACCACCAATGTGGCCATTGTCCCTCCTGCTACATCTCACCCAGGTTGCCCCTGTGGCAGGCACTTTTCTTCTCTCTCTTATTTTCTTTCTCTCTCCTTCCTTTTGGGCATTATGGTTTGCAATATGGATGCTGAAAGATTGTCATGTTTAGATCTTCACTTACTTTTAGAGTAAGTTCTTATTCAGAGTGATTATTTCCAGCTATCAATGTCCTAGTGGACTTCTTTATCTTATTGCCCTACCCTCTCCACCACATAGGATGCTTCTAGCCTTCGGCCAGTTCTTCTGGACCTTGCTTCTATTGTCTCTTGGTATTAGTCACATACTATGGTGTTTTATTTTTTTATTTCACTCAGCATGATATTCTCCATGCCCATCACTTTGTAAATGAATTTTAGGACTTCTTTTTTTCTGGGGACTACATAATATTCCATTGTGTAGATATATGATAGTTTCTTTATCCAGTCATCTGTTCTCAGGCACTCAGGTGTTTACAGATTCTGGCTATTGTGAATAGTGCTGCAATGAATGCAGAAATGCAGATGGCTTTTCTTCAGTGTGTTGTGGGTCCCCCAGGGTATATACACATGTGTGGTAGAGTTGGATAGTATGGAAACTCAATTTCTATTTTTTATTACATTTTTTGTTTAATTATTTTTTATACCACATTTAGATATACAATTACAAGATGCTCATGTTTGAGTTTTGGTTCTACAGTGTTCCAACACCCATCCCTCCACCCATGTCCATCTCCCATCACCAATGTCCCCACCGTCCTCCCCTTTCCCAGCCCTCCTCCATATCTGGTTCTGTATCTCCTTTCTCTCTCTCTCTCTCTCTCTCTCTCTCTCTCTCTCTCCTTCTCACTTCCCTTTCTTCACATTGTGGATTGTAGTATATTCTAGGACATGTTTGGTTCCACTAGTTTGATGCACCAAATGTTGCAGCCACGCGAATTTGGGAGCCTCATGGTCAGCTGAGCTAGGGGAGAGCCAGATGGCAGCTCTTCCTGTTATGTATGAGTCTCTATATGATATGGCCAGTCGCCTCTGGGGAAGTTCTTGGGCAGGGCCACTGAGTCTCTGGGACGAGACAGAGAGGGAGAAGGGGTGGCCCCAGCTCCATCTCACAAATGCCAGTGATTTCCACCTCTGAGAGCCACCTACCTGGGCTTGAACTCGGCTACTCTATTAATCTGATCTTGAGATCAGCATCTCTCTTGGGCGGGCGCTGATGTATTGTAGACAGCGAAAATGGTGGCTATTGTGATGGGCGAGTTTCATTTGGCTGCTTCTGAGACCCCACGGAGTAATGGGCCCACTCCCAAAACGCATCTTTCCTCCTGGGAGCCTCATGGTTAGCTGAGCTAGGGGAGGGCCGGATGCCGTCTCTCCCCGTTGTGTCTGAGTCTCTTCATGATATGGCCGGTCAGTTCTTGGGCAGTTTTTGAGGCGGGGCCACCGGGCCTCTGGGACGAGAAAGAGAGGGAAGGTGTGGCCCCAACTCCATCTCAAGAATGACCCGAATTTCTATTTTTTAATGTTTTTATTATACCACCATGAGGTATGCAATTACAAAGATGTTCTTATTTGGGTTTCAGTCATACAGGTTCCTGCATCCATCCCTCCACCAGTGCCCACTTCCTACCACCAATGTCCAATGTGCCCTAATTCCCTCCCCCATGCCCAGCTTGCCTCTAATCCTTTGCCTCCTCTCTCTCTCTCCTCTCTTCCTCCTTTCTCTTACACATTGTGGCTCGCAATACATACGTTAGAGGTTATTGTGTATATCCCTTTGCCTACATTCAATACTCAGTTCTAGGCTGGTATTATCATTTACAACTATTACTAGTAGTAACCTACTACTAGTAATGTTCTTTCCCCTGTCTTACCTATCCTCTGATTCCCACACACTTTCACAAGTATTTATTCTTTTTGAGGAATGACCACACTGTTTTTCAAAGGGCTGGACCAGTCAGCATTCCCATCTACAATGAAAGATGGTCCCTTTTTCACAACATCGGGGCTAGTACTTGTTCTTGTTATTTGTAATGTGTGCCAGTCTCTGTGATGTGAGGTAATATTACATTGTTGTTTTGATTTACATCTACCTCATGGATAGTGATATAGAAGATTTATTCATGTACCTCTTGGTCATTTGTGTTTCTCCTTTTAGGATATTTCTGTTCATTTCTTATTCCCATTTTTTGATGGGATTGTATGTTGTTTGCACTTAACATTCTACCAATACTATATTCTCTCTATATATAATATATATCTATATAATCATATAATATATATTTATATAATTATATATATATCATATACATCTTGGGTAAATAATTTTCCACATTCTGTGAAATGTCTTTGTCTTGTACACTGTATCTTTGGAGGTGCAGAAGCTTCTTAGTTTAATGTAGTCCCATTTGCTTTTATTTGGTTTCACTTGCTTGTTTAATGGTGTTCCATCTTCAAAGATACCATCTTTGGATTTGATGTCATGGATGGTTCTGCCTATGTTTTCCTGTGTATACTTTGTGGATTCAGATCTGTTACTTCTTTAGCAATTGTGGTGATTTATTGTTCCATGTGAATTCAGCATTTCCAGTTTTTTTTAAAAAAATCATGGCTATCCTTATAGGGACTGTATTGTATCTGTTTAACGCTTTGGTGCATAAAGGCATTTTGACAATGTTAATCCTCTCTATCCGTGAGCATAGCACATGTCTCCATGAACTCAATAAACAAAATGGGAATTGAAGGGGATTTTCCTCATTATTATCAAATCCATCTGCCAGAACTCCACAGCAAGCACTATTTTTAGTGACAAGAAGATGAAATCATTTCTTCTCAGATCAGGTAACAGGCAATTTTGACCATTCTTGCCACTCTTGTTCAATATAGTACTGGAAGCACTGCCTTAGCAGTTGGGTAAGAAAAAGATATTAAGGTCATCCAGGTAGGATTTTAAATCAAGCTTTCACTATTTTAAAGGTACATAGTGCTAAGAAAATCCTAAAATATTCTACAAAAAAGGCTCCTAGAAACAGTACTTGTATAGTAAAGGTACAAAATTAATTCCCAAAAGTTTATGATATAAACAATGTAAGAATAGAAAATTAGATATAAACAATGTAAGAATAGAAAAATACTTAAAATATAAGCATTCCTGTTAACAGCTGTGCTGCAGAAAATCAAGTACCTTGAAATCAGCTTAACTAAAGAAGTGAAGGACCTAAAAAACAGACTACTAAACACTATTTCAAGAAGTATAGGAGGACACAAGGAAATAGCTTATTGTTTGTAGGAAATTTTAAGGCACTTAAAGTAGTACACAGGTCTACTGTAAATGTACATTATAGGATATATTTTCTATCACATAATCTAAAAATAGTGATGATTTGATTTCTTTTTGTTGCATGGTTGCTATTACTATTATTTCCAGTAGAATGTTGAACAATAGTGTATACCGTGGGTATGTTTTTCTTGTGCTCAGTCTTAGAAAACATGCTTTCAATTTTTCAGTATATAGAATGGTGTTAACTGTAAGTTGTTATACATGGCTATTACTAATTTTTTGTTTTGAAATCACACAAATCTGTGCTCAGGACTTGCTACTGACTCTGTACTCATGGAATACAAAATGAGACATTCCCCTGAATGTCTCAGGGAACCATATGGTGTGCTGGGGATCAAACATAGGTTATGCATATGGAACTGAATGACCTGCCTACTATATTATCACTCTGGTATTATTATCCTGAGCTAGATTCCCTTTGATAATTAATGAATGCTGGAATTTTTGAAAATTTTCTCTGTATCAAATTATATAATCATATGATTTTTATCATTACTTCTGTTCATGTGGAGAATCAACTTAATTTACTTTCATATATTGAGCCATACTTGCATCTCTTGTATTAATCTTACTTAATCATTGCATATGAACTTTGTGATATACTATTTTATTTGGTTTGTTATTGTTACATCAATATTCAACAGGGAAATTTGTATAAAATTATCTTTTCAGGAGTGTCTGTATATGGTTTGGCTATCGATATAATGTTAGCTTTATAGAGATTGTTAGGAATCTCTGTATAAATAAATTCTTATTTTTTCAATATTTTAAAACTGTTTCAAAAATAATAGGAGTGATTGTTTCTTTGAATCTTTTGTTTGTTTATTTATTTATTTATTTATTTATTTATTTATTTATTTATTTATTTATATTTTTTGGGTCACACCCGGCAATGCTCAGGAGTTTCTCCTGGCTCTGCATTCAGGAATTACTCCTAGCGGTACTGGGGACCATATGGTATGCCGGGGATCAAACCTGGGCCTGCACGGGCCGGCTGGAGTGCAAGGCAAATACCCTACCCACTGGACTATTGCTCCGGCCCCTTGAATGTTTTATAAACCTCACCCATATACCAATTTGACTTTGGTGTTGTGTAGATTGTTAATTACTGTTTAAATACCTTTGCTTGTGACTGGTCTATTCAGTTTTGTACTTTCACCTTGCTTAGTTTTGGTACATTACATGACTCTAAGAACCTGCCCATTCCATCTAGATAACAGCATGAATCGTATCCTTGCATGATATCTTGCATTTCAAAAGGTTTATTGTAATATTTTTTCTTTCATCTCTAATCTTACATTTATAAACTTTATTTTCACCTTTGAATATAGTCAGATGCTTGTCTATCTTATTTTTATTTATTTGAAGAAATATTTAGTTCAGCATTCTGAATTCTGTTGCCATTACTTCCTATTGCATTCTTTATTTATTTCAATCTAATGTCAATTAATTTTTTAATATTTTTCATCATTTTTCTTTAAGTTCACTGAATTCCTCTTCTAGAGGTTATTTATTTTATTCTACTATAATGTAGACTCTTGGTCCAATATCCTATTTGAATAGTGTAATGATTTTTATGGGCATAAGGAATCCCTGGACTTTTAATCCCTTGTATTGTCAAAAAGCAAATTTTCTTAGATTTTCCATTGTTCTACGTTTCATGGGTAGTACATGTTGAGCTAGAGATCTGAAATCTTAGCAGTTTCTGTTGCCCGAGCTGGTTTGGAAAGACTGGAATCAAGATTATCCCCTGCATGTTAGACCAGATAGAAGGGTAGGAGAGGTCCCTAGGCTGCTTCCACACTTGCAGGGAAAGATGCAAATTTACACAGCTGATGTGCTCCCTGGATGCTGATGCTGAGATTGTTGGATGGGAGGAAGTAGAACTTAACAAAGAAGAAGCAATGAGAGCTGGGTCCCATCATTTAGAAGTTCTTCAATGGGGAAAATTGAAAGCCTTCCCCTTAAGATCAGGAACACAACAAGTTTGCCCACTCTCACCTCTTTTATTCAGTATAGTACTGGAAGTACTCGCCATAGCAATCAGAGAAGAAAAGGACATTAAGGGCATCCAGATAGGCAAGGAAGAAATAAAGCTATCATTATTTGCAGATGACATGATATTATACTTAGAGAACCCTAAACTCTAGACCGAAAAACTCTTAGAAACAATAGATATGTATAGTAGAGTGGCAGGGTACAAAATCAATACCCAAAAGTTGGTGGCTTTCCTATACATAAATAATGAAAGAGAAGAAAGGGATATTAATAAACTGGATTCCATTCACAATTGTACCACAGAAAATCATATACCTAGGGAATCAGCTTAACCAAGTGTGCAAAGGACCTATACATAGAGAACTACAAGACACTGGTTCAAGAAATAAAAGAGGACACGAGGAAATGGAAACATATTCCCTGCTCATGGATGGGGAGAATTAACATTGTCAAGATGGTAATACTCCCTACAGCTTTGTACAGATTCAATGAGGTTCCTATAAGGATACCCATGACATTCTTGAAAGAAATTGACCAAACACTCCTGAAATTGTATGGAATAAGAACCCCCCACGGATAGCTAAAGAAATCCTTGGGGAAGAAAGAAGATGGGAGGTATCACCTTTCCCAACCTCAAACTGTACTACAAAGCAGCAGTAATTAAAACAGTGTGGTATTGAATAAAACAGACCTGTGGACGTATGGAATAGAGATAAGTATTCTGACACCCACACTCAAAGACATGATCAGTTAATCTTTGATAAAAGTGCAAAGAGTCCAAACTGGAGTAAGGAAAGCCTCTTCAACAAGTGGTGCTGGGAAAACTGCACAGCTACATGTAAAAAAATGAATTTGGACCTGTGTCTAACACCTTGCACAAAAATCAGATCAAATGGATTAAAGATCTCAATATCAGACCTGAATCCATAAAAGTACATTGAAGAAAATATAGGAAAAACCTCCATGACATTGAAGCTAAAGACAATTTCAAAGGTGAAACACCATCAACAAAGCAACTAGAAGAAAAGATAAACATATGGGACTACATGAAACTTGATAAGGGGTTAATATCCAGGATATATCAGGCACTGGTACAACTATATAAGAAGAAAGCAGCCAACCCCATTAAAAATGGGGAGAAGAGATGAACAGAAACTTTGACAAGGAAGAAATTGAATGGCCAAAAGGCATATGAAAAATGCTCATCATCACTAATCATCAGTGAGATGCAAATCAAAACAACAATGAGATATCACCTCACACCACAGAGACTGGCTCATATCCAAAAGGGTAAAAGCAACAAGTGCTGGGGGGATGTGGGGAAAAGGGGACTCTCATACATTGTTGGTGGGAATGTCGACTTCGCACAACCTTTCTGGAAAACAATATGGACATTCCTCCAAAGACTAGAAATTGAGCTCCCTTTTGACCCAGCCATACCACTCCTATATTCAGGGAATATACCCTGGGAAGCCAAAAACACAAAGCGGAAACACACTCTGCACTTTTATTTTCATAGCAGCACTATTCACAATAGCCAGAACCTGGAAACAACCAGTATGCCCAAGAACTGATGACTGGATAAAGAAATTGTGGTACATCTAAACACAGGAATACTATACAGCTGTTAGGAAAAAATGAAGTTATTAAATTTGCCTATAAATGGATGGACATGGAAAGGATCATGTTGAGTGAAATTAGTCAGAAGGAAAGAGAGAGACATAGAATGACTGCATTTATTTGCATGACATAAATATATCAGGTGGTCTTACCAAAAGTGGCAATTACCGCAAACGTGGGGGAGTCAGAAGTTACGTAAGACAGAGAAGGGAACATGTGTAAATAAATGTTGAAAGGGCTGATATCAACATAGAACTGAGCATTAAATACAGGCAAAAAATGCACATGATGGCTTTTAAGTGTATGTAGTGCAACCCACAATGTGTAAGAGAAGGAAAAGAGAGATGGAGAGAGAAAAGCGATAAAGAACCTGCCACTTAGGCAGGCTATGGTAGGGGGGAGGGAATTGGGGACATTGGTGGTGGCAAATGGGCACTACTGGAGGGTGGGGTACTGGAACACTATGTGACCGAAACCTCCAAACATGAACAACGTTGTAATTGTATATCTCACGGTGGTATAATAAAATGTTTAATTAAAAAAAGATATTAAACAAGCACTAAAGGGTAAAATAAATAGAATAGGGATTAAGGTCTTGTATATGACCAACTCTGTTTCGATCACTGCAATTTCGCATATAATCCCCTGATTACTGTAATAAATAAGCCCTGACACTAGTAGACATTGACGATAATAAAAACAAATAAAATTACTAAACATTTGAAATGTTACTTTTAATATTTAATTCATTTTTGATAAATTAGTGCTTTTAAACTAATTACATAAAATTTCAAGTATTATATTTTTAAGTTAGTATTTTCTTATTTTATTATTATTTTTTCCTTATTTTCAGGGGAGGAATTTCCCCAACTCTGCTTGGACACCATTTTAGATGGGTACAAGGTCCATCAGTAGAGTCTTGAGAGTTAGGTGTGTGGGCCTAGATATGAGGTGCTGTTTGGACCTAGTGTTCTATTATTTTGATTTAAATTTTATCACAAGAAAAATAAATGGCAAAAGTTTTATAAACTAAGCACAATATGGGTATGATAAGTATATAATTAGAAATTATATAAGTAAGATATAAATATTGTTTTTAAAGAGTTACATTAATTGATGACTTGATCACTTGATCACTTGAATCCCGTTATTCATTGATTTGCTCGAGTGGGCGCCAGTAACATTTCCATTGGACCCTATCACGTGCCAATGTAGCCCAATGGCATATGGTTGATTCAGGAATATGAAGAGACTCAAACCATTCCTTCAGGGTCTTGACAAGGAAGTCTGACCATCTTGTAGGTGGGCGGCCACTTGATCTTTTGACATTCTGTGGGATCCAGTCGGTAACAACTCTAGTCCAGCGGTCATCTCCAAATCGCATTACATGTCCAGCCCATCTGATTTTCGATGCCTTGGCAAATGGGGCAGCGTCCCTGATTCTGGAATAGCGACGGAGGTCAGAACTCTGGATTCCTTCTCTCACTTGAATGAGGTGTGATGTTCCAAGCATAGCTCTTTCAATTCCTCTCTGGGAGACCTGAATAGCCTTCACATCTTTTTTTTAAATAGGGCCCAGGTCTCTGAGGCTTATGTTAATGCAGGGAGAATGGTGGAGTCAAAGAGATGTGCCCGGAGCCGAGGTTCTTTGTCCTTTTAGCTATTTCTTCGATGTCTTTGAAGGCATTCCATGCCGCTCTCTTCCTCCTGCACAGCTCAGGTTTTAGGTCGTTCATCATGTTGACTTCTCGACCTAGGTACACATAACTGCTGCATTCAGAGATGTTTGTTCCATTGAGAGTGAATGGGGCCTCTGGAACTAGTTCATTTTTCATAAACATGTTTATCTTTAGATTCAGCTCTAGACCTATCTTTCCACATTCTCGGTCGAAGTCAGCCAGCATTTGTGCCTGCTTGGCTAATGTTTGGTGTTATTAGAACAATGTCATCAGCCAAGCAGAGGTGGTGTAATTGCCAACCATCTATTTCACTCCCATTCCTTCCCATTCTAATTGTCGCATGATTTTCTTGAGGGTGGCACTGAAGAGTTTTGTGAAGTGGCATCACCCTGTCGAACTCCTCTTTAGACATCAATGATCACTTCTTTGTAGAATGGTGAGATCCTGGTGGTGAATCCATAATACAGCTCACGAAGGATCTTGACGTATTGGGTTTGAACACCCTGTTTGGCTCGGGCTTCAATGACTGCTTCAGTCTCCACAGAATCAAAGGCTTTCTTTAAATCAGGGAACGTGAGACAGAGTGGCATCTTGTACTCACTACAAACCTCAATGAGCTTGGTCACTGTGTGGATATGTTCGATTGTGCTGAATCCTTTCCAGAAGCCAGATTGCTCGCATGGCTGTCCTTCATCTAGTGTTCGCCAATCCTGTTCAGGATGACTCGTGTAAACAGCTTGTAGATAATGGACAACAGGCAGATGGGGTGATAGTTGCTGATGTCATGAATGTCTCCCTTCTTGAACAGTAGAACTGTCTTGCTCTTTTTCCATTGGGAGGGTACCTTGCATTCGGACAGGTAGAGTGTGAAGACCCAAGCTAGTGTATTGATGAGTAGCAACGGCAGATTCTTCAGGTGTTCGGGTCTGACTTTCTCTGGGCCTGGTGCTGTTCCCCTTCTTTACCGACAAAATGGCATGTTGGATTTCAGAAGGGAGAATGTTGGGAATGACATATCCATCCTGTGGAATTTGGTATGTGGGCAGGTGGATGTGGCTATCAAAGAGATCTGAGTAGAAGTCATAGATAATCTTCTCCATTGCCTTTCTGGAAGATGTGATAGATCCATCAGGGCATCGGAGGGCAGTCATCTTGGTCTTTTAGTTGGCGAAGGGCAGGCAGGTGGTGCAAATGCTTTTCCAGGCTTCTGCTGCATCTTCCAGTATTTCTGGTCTTCTGTCTTTGAGGTCTTCTTTAATTGCTCTCTGCACAGCTTATCAAGCTTGAACATTAGCATTTGGTCTTCTGAGGCTCGTGCCTTGCCACGTTGGTGAATGAGCTTGAGAATTTCTGAAGACAGGCATCCTTTTGTGTCTTTTCTCTCTCGGCATTTTTCGCTCAATCGTGGAGGTGCTGAACCAGTCGGTTGTATTCTTCATTGATGTTGTCAATGATGGTATCTTCCCATGTTGTTGCAATGGTGCCAAAGAGTTCACAGTTGGTGGTCATTCTGGGAGTTCTCTTCTTAAACTTTGCAGCCTTTTCTCCCCGCTGCGGGAAGTAGAATTTTGCACGAAGGAGACGGTGGTCTGATCCTGTTTGGAATTTGGGGACTATAGCAACATCGGTCAGACAAAACCCTTGATTGAAGATGATGTGGTCAATTTCATTGTGGAACTGTCCACAGGAGATTCCCATATCCAACGTTTCTCTTCAGCCTTCTGGAACTGTTAGTTCCCATGAATGGTGTTGGTGGACATGATGAAATTAGATAGTCTCTCACCCTGTTTGTTCCATTCTAGGCCATGTGTCCGGGAGGTGGAGTTCTTCAGCTGATCTTCTCTGTCCTATCTTGGCATTAAAATCACCGACTATGATCTTGTAGAAGATGTGATCTTTTTTTATAGAACTCCTCCAGTTCCATGTAGAATTTCTCAATTTCATCTTCTTTGTATGTGGATGTTGGTGCTTAGTCAATGAAGATAGAAATTGCTGGCAGTGAGCCACATCTCTTCCAGTGTAATCGTCCTCTCCGGTTTGTTAGGCATTTCAATGAATCAATATTGACAGCCATGTTTGTGTTGACAAGGACACCAACACCACCGGGGCCTCTTTCGTCTCATGTTCCAAGGAACAATTCTTCTCCAGTGTCAAATACAGCATGATGCGTTGAAGCCTCCTCGTCTCAGTCAGACCAATGATGTCGTACTTGGATCTTTTGCGCTTGCACCATCAGATCCTCAATATATGCTTCCGATGCCAGCGCACGTGCATTGAAAGTACAATCATTTTAGTCCTTCTTCGTTTTTACATTAATTACTTGTATCTTATAATATTTCATAATCAAGTAAAATTATATATTTTAATTCACTACCACATATTTACAATCCCCAAAATAAGAGATATCAAGTTCCAGTACTATTGAATATTCCAACTACTTCAACAAGCACATATGAACATATACTTTATGATATTGAAATCATGGAAAATCCTTTTGGCATCCAGATCAAAGGTGAAGTACAGGAAGAGTTATGTAAGTGTCTGAAAATGTTGATTTTTGGGTTATTTTAATTTTCGTATTTAAAGGGAAAAATAATATAATTATTCTCACAGTCTCTACAAGACACTAGGGATAAGTATTGGTCATTTACACTTTGAATCAACTGATTTCATTATTGAGTTTTACACTTAAAAATCAAGGTGGCACAAATTAGCAATTACAGTTTTCATGTGTAAATATTTAATAATTATTGGAAATAGGCATGATATCTGATTTAGCTAATGTTGTCTCAACATCAGCTATTGTTAAAGGAATTTAAAATCTCTCTATATATACACATATATGATTCTAGATAGAATATTCAAAATAATATTGTGAATATTTTCAAATTATAGCATATTGATTCATAGTTTTACAGAGTTTAAGTTTATTATTCCAACTTTTATAATATGTTATTTTAAATGATGACTGATGACATTGGTCACAGAAATTTGGGAGAGCATGTATATATATATATATATACTCTTTTTAGAGTATCCTGCTATCCTGCTCTGCTATACATTTGGGATAAAGTAATGATGTGTGTTTAGAAAAAATGGTATATAGCACGAATCCAGGAGTAGACCCTGAGCACCAACAAGCATGGGGATAAAAAGTGTTGTCTTCCAAACACATTACTTACGGATTTCTTCATAAACATCAAATTTTACAAATGCAAAAGAAGAAAGTGATTAGCAATAGAAATTAAGGATGTATGGGCGGAACGATAGCCCAGCAGGTAGGGCGTTTGCCTTGCACGCTGCTGGCCCATGCGGCCCGGGTTCGATCCCTGGCATCCCATATGGTCCCCTGAGCACCGCCAGGAGTGATTCCTGAGTGCAGAGCCAGGAGAAACCCCTGAGCATTGCTGGGTGTGACCCAAAAAAAAAAAAAAAGAAAGAAATTAAGGAATGTTTAAATTAAGATATACCACTATACTTTATAGTTTAATACTGTAATACTAATTTATTTTTATTCTATACATAGAAAAATATCATTTTCTCAAGTAAAAGGAAAATGTAGAACTTTTAATGTTTAAATCACATATTAATTTTATAACATTATTTATGATACCATATTAATTTTACTTTAAAAATAACTGCATGTATAAAGATAAAAATCATATTTTGACAGTTTATTATATTATATCAACAATGTAAATTATACATATGTATTATGAATATTCTTCAATGTATCCAATAAAAATTATATTGTAAGAATGACCTATTTTTATTTAGATTTAATAATGTACTTGAGGAAAAAATTCTAACTTTTTGCTCATCTAATAATTACCATTAATGCGTTGTCATTTTTGCCCCCGAGGTATTGCAGGTATGGCTGCGGTGCCTGACTGTGTTGGCAGGTGGCAGACAGGAGACAGGCTTGTCCACACCCAGAGCTCTGCCCTGTGGGTCCTGGATGGTTGATGGCCTGATACAGAAAAAGACTGGGCCCCCTGGGATGAACCCAGAGCCTGGCAAGCTACCTGTGGTGTATATGATATGTCAAAAACAACAATAATAATGGACCTCATTCCCAATGAATGGAGACGTTACTGGGGTCTGCTGAAACAAATTGATGAACAATGGGAAGACAAGTGATGATGAATCATGATACAATTGTATCATGATTTCTTTGTTATATATAACAAAGATACAGGTATATGATTTCTAATGTGCTAATAATTGTCGAAAGGGCTAATACCAACCTAGAACTGAGCATTAAATACAGGAAAAAGATACACGTGATAAACTCTAAGTGCATGTATTGCAATCCACAATATGGAAGAGAAGGAAGAGAGAAAAATGAGAGAGAGAGAGAAAGAAAAGAGAGAGGGAGAAAGAGAGAAAAGAGATAAAGAACATGCCATAGAGGCAGGCTAAGGGAGGAGGAAGTGAATCAGGGACATTGGTGGTGGGAAATGGGCACTGGTGGAGGGATGAGTGCTGGAACACTGTATGACCGAAACCCCCAAACATGAACAACTTTGTATTTATATATCTCATGGTGGTATAATAAAATACTAATTTAAATAAAAAAGAAAAGGAGATATGTATTTAAAATTTTTGTTTTTGTTTACTATCAATTACTTAAAGTGCAAAGAGCAGGATAAAATAAAATAATCTATGAACTTTATGGCTTAATATAGACATTTAGGAATTAAATAATAAGAGAAAACATTGTTTAGAAAAAAGGCTTCAGTGATTATCCTGAATCTTTTTTTTCTTTGCTTTTGGGTCTCACCTAGCAATGCTCAGGGGTTACTCCTGGCTATGCACTCAGGAATTACTCCTGGAGGTGTCAGGGGACCATATGAGATACTGGGGATAGAACCTGGGCAGGCTCACCAGCAGCGTGCAAGGCAAATGCCCTACCCGCTGGACTATCACTCGGGCCCCCTGAATCTTATTTTGCACTCAAGTAAATGTGACTGAAATCCACAAAAGTAAGCCTTCAATACGGTTTTCTATTATTGCAAGTAAGTTCAGATGTTTCCAGACCCAAGTGTGTCTAGTGACCTGGCCTCATGCTGGGTCCTCACTGGCCTTGTTCTGACTGATTACTTTGCTCAGTGATGATCTTGTCCGTCACCAACCAACCATAGCCATGGTTCTTGAAGTTCTGTGATCAATCACTGGAACTCTGTGGTCTGCCTCTCTCCTTCCTTGGCTTTGCTGCTCTGTCCGACTGGCTCTTCTTTGTACTCTGTCTGTCCTTATCTGTGAGAATTATTGTCTTTTTGCTGTACACAGGGGGTACAGGTGAAAGAGACGGCACCTATCCTATGACCTCTTGCGTGACCTGAATTCTCACAGGGAGGGACTAGTTCTCTCTCTTTCTGTAGGTGACAGTTGTAATGGCCAGTTGAATTCACTAGACTGCTTGGCACCTCACCTATATTAAATATAACTAACAATAGCTTACATATTTATAATAAAAATGTAATTATTATATAGTATTTTATTTTTTAATAGCAACTGTAAATGTTCTTTTTTAACAGAATGATAAACAATGTGAACATTACATAGTATTTTAAATAGCAATGGCAGTGCCCTGTGCAAATCATTTCTAGAGAAATTTAAAACGTTAATAATATAGGTTTGGCATCTCAACCTAGCAATATGTATTGTTTCCTATTGCCTCTTTAAACCAAAATACAAACTGTGTAAATGCGTAGGAACATGGTGAACAGTCCATCTGCAGGTCCCTAGATACGGGAAAATGCACAAATTGAAATATTAGTGAGAGGAGTTCAAAGATTATATGCAGTGGCACATGTCTCCTTTGCCTTTGAAGGGCATCATTGTAGTTAATCCTTCTGATTCTTCTTCAACCTGTTCATCTATTTCTCTGGTACTCATGTGCATAATGCAATATACCGAATTTTATGCCTACTGAGGACTCTAATTATCCTGTACTCTTGGAATTTTGAATGTGAACTGACTTTCATTGCCTCATCATTAGACAGTTAGATACTAATCTTACCACAGAGACAATGGAAGTGTGTTTGATTTCTCCATGCATTAGCATACTTGACCTTTGCCTGCATGCCAGATTGGACAGAGCCCTTGTGGTGGGATGCAGACAAATCCCTAATTCTGAGTGATAATACACTTCATTATTCTTGGGGTACATGGATAGTAATGTCTCATTATTGTGCTGACTTTGCTTCCTTTCCTTTAAGTGAGTGTTCACTAAAATCTTGTGAGCCCCTGATTTCCCAAAGGGAAGCCTGAGAGCTGTGAAATCCTGAAGAAAATGCCTAGAGGGAGAGCAGAAATAAGAGGCCCAATGGGATTCTCAAGTATGTGCAGCTGGAAAAAAATAAACATGCTATATCCACTTGTGTTTCATCACCTACCTACCTACCTACCTATCTATCTACCTATCTACCTACCTACCTATCTACCTATCTATCTATCTATCTATCTATCTATCTATCTATCTATCTCTATCTATCTATCTATCTATCTATCTATCTATCTATCTATCTATCTATCTATCTATCTATCATCTATCTATCTATCTATCTATCATCTATCTATCTATCTATCTATCTATCTATCATCATATATATCATCTTTCATCTATATTATCTGTCATCCTACCTACCTACCTACCTACCTAACTTCCTACCTACCTACCTACTAAACTTACCCACCTACCCACCTACCCACCTACCCACTTACCTACCTACCTATCTAAACTGTCTATCTGTCTCTATCTTTCATAGGGTGCATGAATGCTTGGGAATAATCATTGGTGCTGTTAAAGGCAAGTTGTCATTCAAGGTATTGCTGAATTACTTAATCCCTAAGGTATCCCTCCATTTCCCGACAAAATCCACATATGGCTCAGTAGGTCCCTGAAAAATTCTTATATTGTTTCCTGTCAATTGAGCATCAACATCAATCTTTCCTAGGCTCCCAACACTATCTCATATACGTAAGTTCAAACAGCACGGGGCAAGGAGCTCACCTGCTTTTATCCTGCCATTCTCCTTCACCCATCAGTTTAACATAGATTAGGTGAATCCCTAATTCTACTCCCAGAAGGACCTATGGTGTGGAGTTTCATTTTGTCCTTATCACAATACACGTCTGCCATTGTAAATATTGAGAAGAGCTTAGTTAGGTTTGGGCAATGATTTGAAATTCCTGAGTAGCCCAAAGTTCCCTCTCCCTTTATCCAGTAAGACAATACAGCAAATGCAAGACCTTTTTACAAAGATCACATGAGCCCTTTTGCAAGGCTTCATAGGCTGGTGCTGATTCTCCTCTAAAAGGGCACAGAGGCAGAGATGGGGCTCCTGAGGCCTATATGAAACTGAAGAGTTAATAGCCGACTCACCAGCTACATATTCCACATCTGACTTACTGAGTGCAGTAAGAGAGCATCTCTCTGGGTGGAGTCTCAGCCCTTGGAAGGCTTTGAGATCCAGAACCTGTCTCCACTGGGAATGTACCTTTCCTCCCTAGAGTACTTGCCCTGGGATGCCTGGAATATTTATCGACCTCACCACTGGGAACACCCTTATCTCCTCAATGAGCAGAAGTGCATGAGAGAAATTTTACAGAGTATGGTACGAGTGTTTTGGGGGAGAGAGCTGCAATTGAAATGCACCAGATAACTATAAAACCATCCCAGGCTCTGCCCTACCCAACCCAGTTCTCAGTCACTCTGTCTCTCTGTCTGTCTCTGTCTGTCTGTCTCTCCCCTCTCCTTTTTTCCCTCCCTCCCTCCTCTCTTAGAACTAAGAGAAAACATATAAAAACCATCCCAAAGAAAAGGCACGCAGTCTCACAAAGGTAAATTAGAATAACCAGATTTATTAATTTAAAAGTTGTAATAAATTTTATTTTTTGAATGTTTTCGGGCAATATTGGCTATGGTCAGTGCTTACTCTTAGCTCTGTATGCAGGGGTCACTGCTGATGGACCTGGAAGACCATATGGGGATCTGGTGATTGCCCCTGGGCTGATGTGTGCAAGGCATAAATGCCTTAGCCACTATGCCATTACTCTAGCCCTGGAGAAACAAATTTGAACCGACTGCATATAAGTGGCACGCACACTTTGTGATTTATTCAGTGTCAGTGTGACAGAAAGTCATGTAGATTAGCAAGCGCGACCTTTTCGATTATAAATCAGAAGTATGAGAAATTAAGAGATGGAAATATGATTAAGAGTAGTAACTTTATAAATCACAGTGCTTTAGTAAAATTAAATTTCAAAAATTTCAACATTTCATAAAAAAGAGTAGTATTTTTTATAAATATTGAAAATAGCTTATTGTTTTGAAGTCCTGACCCAGTTGGTTATTATTCCTACCGAATTAAAACAAACTGCTTTCTAAATAAGAAAAAAAGTACGAATAAAATTCATTTACTCTATGAGCAGTGTTTTTCTTGAACAGTCAAACCTTCTTGAACCATTAAACACAATCTTAGTTCAACTTATGTTGCAAAGTTTGCATTTTCCCAAACCACGTTTTTCTTGTCTCAGCTCTGACATTCAACATGCAATACCATCCCCTTTCTTCCCTTTTCACTGGAATTCAATCTAACTTCAAACTCCATTCAAATAATGCAGATTATCTATCATCCCTCCAACTTTTCTTTTACTTATTTGTATCATTTTTTAAATTTTTTAATATACCACCGTGAAACATACAATTGCAAAGGTGTTCATAATTGGTTCTTGGTAATACGGTATACCAGCACCCATCCCCTCCACCAGTGCCCCATTTCCACCACCAATGTACCCCACCCCCTCCCGCCCATCCCCATGCTGCCTTAATAGCAGGTACCCCAGTTTCCTCTTTCTCTTCTCTGTCTCTCTCTGTCTCTGCATCTCTCTCCCTCTTATTTTACACATTGTGGCTAGCCCTGCAGATATTTAGAGTTTATCACTTAAGTCTCTTTTGTGTATATTCAATGGTGAGTTTTAATCTGCCATTACCATTTCCCACATTTAGTAAAACACTGGTATCTATTTATGTTGTATTAATGAATGCAGTCATTCTATATCTGTCCTTTTCCTTCTGACTAATTTCACTCAGCATGATAGTCTCCATGTCCATCCATTTGCAGGTAAATTTCATAATTTCATCTTTTCTGACAGCCGCATAGTATTCCATAGTGTAGATGAACCACAGTTTCTTTAGCCAGTCCTCTGTTCTCGGGCATTTAGGTTGTTTCCAGATTCTAGTTATAATGAATAGCGCAGAGATGAATAAAGAAGTACAGATAGTGTTTATGCTATGTGTTTTTCGGTCTCTGGGGTATATTCCTAGGAGTGCTATTGCTGGATCAAATGGGAGCTCAATATCTAGTTTTCGGAGGAATGCCCATATTGTTTTCCAAAAAGGCTGGACCAGTTGGCACTCCCACCAACAGTGGATGAGAATCCCTTTTTCCCCACATCCATGCCAGCACCGGTTGTTCTTGCTGTTTTGGATGTGTGCCAGTGGGATTCATCCCGGGAATGCAAGGATGGTTCAACATCCACAAGTCAATCAACATAATACATCATATCAACAAAAAGAAAAATAAAAACCATATGATCATATCAATAGATGCAGAGAAGGCATTTGACAAGATTTGACACCCGTTCATGATGAAAGCTCTCCGTAAAATGGGGATTGAAGGAACCTTCCTCAAGATAATCCAGGCCATCTACTACAAGCCCACAGCGAGCATCATTCTCAATTGGGAAAAACTGAAAGCCTTCCCCTTAAGATCAGGGACAAGACAAGGCTGCCCACTCTTACCACTTCTATTCAATATAGTACTGGAAGTACTTGCCATAGCAATCAGGGAAGAAAAAGACATTAAGGGCATCCAGATAGGAAGGGAAGAAGCCAAGTTATCACTACTTGCAGATGACATGATATTATACCTGGAAAAACAGAAACTATCTACCATGAGACTCCTAGAAATAATACATTCCTATAGCAGAGTAGCAGGGTACAAAATCAATACCCAAAAGTCAATGGCTTTCCTATATGCAAACAGCAAAAGAGAAGAAAGGGACATTAAAGAAACTATCCCGGGCCGGAGTGATAGTCCACCGGGTAGGGCATTTGCCTTGCACGTGACCAGCCCATGCTGGCCTGGGTTCGATCCCGGCATCCCATATGTTCCCATGAGCACCGCCAAGAGTAATTCCTGAGTGCAGAGCCAGGAGAAACCCCTGAGCACTGCTGGGTGTGACCCAAAAAGCAAAAAAAAAAAAAAGATTAATAAAGAAACTATCCCTTTCACAATTGCGCCTGCAGAAAATCAAATACCTAGGAATCAGTTTGACAAAGAATGTAAAGGATCTCTACAAAGAAAACTACAAAACGTTACTTCATTTGTATCACTTTTGCCTGAAGTATTTTTGCCTTTGCCTTAAATATTTTTGCTCCATTACTTTCTGTGCTTCCCAATCAGAATAATTCTTTTAGGAAATGTAATCTTTTAAAGATATCACACTAGACTACTACAAATGAAATCTTCCCAGTCAAGCAAGATTATTTTTATAAATTTTATATAACTCTTCTAGCCATATTGATTTAGAAATGTATCATAAAAATCTTAGACAGCAAATGTATAATTAAAATGTTATTTGCCAAATTTATTTTTCTTGTTTATCCTTTCTCCTCCCTTTTCCTCCCTTCCATTTTCCTTCCTCCATTCACTTTTCCTTGATTTTCTTTCTAACCTTCCATCATTCCTTCTCTATCATATTACCCAACTTCCCATCTTCCCTTCCTCCCTTTCCTTCTTCTCTCCTCCTTGTCTTCTTATGGCATTCCTCCCTTCCTGCTAGTCTTCCTCCTCCATCTGTCAACAACTCTCCATTTCTTCTCCTTCCTCCTCCCTCCCTCCCTCCCTCCCTCCCTCCCTCCCTCCCTTCCTTCCTTCCTTCCTTCCTTTCTTCCTTCCTACCTCCCTCCCTACCTCCCCCTCCTTCCCTCCTTTCTTTCCTTCCTTCTTCCTTCCTTCCTAACTTCCTTCTTTCCCTCCCTCCCTCCCTTCATAACGTCCTTCCTTCCTCCCTCCCTCCCTCTTCTCCCTCCTTTCTTTCTCCTTCCTTCCTTCCTTCCTTCCTTTCCTTCCTTCCTCCCTTCCTCCCTCTCTCCTTCCTTCCTTCCTTCCTTCCTTCTCCTCCCTCCTCCTCTCCCTCCCTCCCTCCCTCCCTCTCTCTCTCTCTCTCTCTCTCTCTCTCTCTCTCTCTCTCTCTTCTTCTTTCTTTCTTTCTCTTTCCGAGGGACGCAGAGTTTCTCTGGAGGAGGCCTCCCGGTCACCGCCCGGCTCATCACTGTGCCCAGCTCACCACCCCCCATACACAGATGCACCGGGTCTACCTCTGCTGCCTGACTTCAGCCCTTCAGGTCACTCTTTCTGCTTCTGGGGAGCAACTTAACCCTTGATTCTCTTGCTGCAGGGGCTCTAGAAGGTGCATGGGGGTGCGGCGGGGTCTGAGGCCACAGTCCCTTTTCGTGCAGGCTGCGGCGGCTCCAATGTCCGCAGGGGAGTGGGGAGGCATCAGCTCTGCCTTCCAAAGCAGCCCCTAGACACAGCGGGAGACATCGGGGCTGTATCGCCCGTCCTTCCCTTTTAGCGAGCACTCCGAAGTTACTGCTCCCCTCATCTCCCTTCTGCATCAAGATGGACCCAGCAGGCCACCATAGTCCTATGGGGAAATAAAACTGTTTAAACCTCAGGGAGCGTAACACAACAAAATACGCATCTTAGAGCACCGAAGAAGAGATCTCCATTGGAACGTGGTTCCGTTGGTGCGTTGGAAGCGAACATGGCGGGCGTGTCCTCTTCCTGCCAGCCTCCCGGGCCGCCTTACGCCGGGTGCAAGGGGCTCACTGGTGGGAAATAGGTTGGAACCACTATCTCGGGAGCTCCTCCTCTTCGCTTAGGGATTCATGGGACCCCTCCTCACACGATGCAGAATTATGGGATCCCCCCCTCCTTTGCTTAGGGAGACTCAGGGACTGTATATTGCCTCTGTCCTTACCTTTAGTGAACACCCCTAGTTACTGCAACCCTCAGCTCCTTTCTGCATCAAGAAGGGCCCAGCTAGCCACCACAGTCTTAAGGAGAAGTAATCAGTTTATTCCTCGGGGGAGAGATACAACACAGCTTCCTCAGGAATCTTCGGGCTCTACCGGACGAGGCTCCGTGCCGGTGCTATTGTGAACCGCACATGGCGGCGTTTCCTCTTTCTGCGCGCCTCCCCGGGCCGCCTGATGCAGGGAGGGAAGGGGCTCACCTCTGGGAAAAAGGTAGGGACCACTATGTCGGGGAGCTCCTCCCTCTTCACTCAGGGAAAGGGACCCTTCCTCATCGGAAGAGGAATCGTGGGATCCCTCGTCCACGGCTTCTTCAATGGGGTTGAAGGAACCCATGCGCTGATGTCTGAGCAGAGGCGCCGCCAGATTGTTGAAGGATTTAGCCCTGTAGAGCCTCTGCTCCGGGAAAGCCCTGTCCTCCAGGGAGTCTGCCCTATCCTCATCCCGGTGATGCACCAAGGACTGGACTGCAGAACAAGCCTGGGCATCCTCCGATTGGTACTGCGCCCTTCTCTCGGGGGCACATCGAGATAAGGTCAGAGGAGGACAGCGGGAGGAGCTGGGGATGGAGTGGAGAATGGTCAGGCCGGGCCGGGAGGTGGCTGGGGGGTGAAGGGGTGTCAGGTTGGGGACCAGATGTTTGGAAGAGGCGTGAACCAGATGAAGCAATCCCTGGTGGAAGTTGGAGGTGTTCGATGGTTGGGATCATCAGATTGCCAGGGCCGAGGAGGGCATCACGGTGACCAATGGATCTAGAGAGAAATGGGTGAAAGTTGGGCACTGCCCTGACCGCTGAGACTCTTGGTGGCATTTGGCAGAAAGTGCCATGCTGGTGCCAGTTCTGGTGTCTGAGAAGACAAGACAGGTGTGAAGCCAGGATGAGTGAGTATGAGACCCATCCAGAGAGAGAAACCCCTGGAAATATGCCCCTCCTAGGCCCCTCATCGTTTGTTTCAATTGACAGGGTCTCAATATCCACCCCCGCTCCCATCGCTCTATGCACTCCTGGCCATGGTTGGCACCACCAGGGCCTTGGAATTGGATCTGGAGGGAAGGCCAGAGAATAGTCACCTGTCCCCACAGATCTTGATGATGCGCTGCTCTCTCCGGATGGTATAACGGAATCTCCTCCCTGGGGAAGCAAGAGGGGCTCTAGGTCAGGGAGCAGCAGCAGACCCTCTCGTCCAGGGCTCAGAGAGGTGCCAGGCCAACTCCGTGCCTGAGAGTCACACAGTTCTGCCCACACACTCAACGGCCAAGACTCACAGAACTGCCTGCTTGCAAACTAAAGGCCCTTCAGACCATGTCTTAGGACTTCAGAATCTCCAGAAAGCTCAACTATGCCCTCCCATAGAACTCAGGATGTAGCACTTGGGCAATTTTAATGGAGTTAAGAGACACAATTGTGCCTATCCCTGTCGCCAAAGCCCACCTGGAGGGCAGCACACACTGCCAGGCTTCCTTTTATTGCTGGGTAAGAGGGAATCACCCAAGTTCCCTGGCTCTGCCTCTCTGGCCACCCATCTCTCTCCCGCAGCCCTGGCTTATCAGAGGGTTGATTTCTACACTGACATCCTCAAGAGTTTTGGGCTTGAGGTTTGATAGCAAGGAACTTGAGACCTCGGGCAGAGAAGGCAGCTACTTACATGGCCTGCTGTGCTGTCCGGACCTGCAGGCTGCCCTGTGGTGGGCTTTCTTCCGATAGCGGGCTCTCTTCCAGTGATGGACTCTCCTTGGTTGGCAGGCTCTCCTGGGAAGCTAGAATCCAACAAGACTGTGAGTCTATGGGACTTGTTCCTCTCGGCCCTTTGTAGGTACTCAGGCATTTTCATCCAAGCATCCAAGTAATTCAGTCAACTTCCTTCTGGGATTTTTCCCTGAAAGTTGGGACATTTTTCCCAACTTCCTTCTTGGGATTTTTCCAAGACGCTAAAATTGGTTGAATCTGCTTATCAGGGTTACAGTCGATATTGCTGGCAAAGCTCTGACAAACGCCTCGCTGAACCCGTGAGCCAATCCCTCTAGACTCTGAGAGGAACGATGTTCTGGCCTGCTTCAGATTCCCCAAACTCAGTGTAACCCTGAATTGACCAAACTCAACCTGCCACTAAATTCCCCAGGAGCTCACCCTGAGTACTCACGTGATGGTGATCAGACGGACAAAACCGGTGATGGTACAAAAAACATGCTGTGGACAAAACACATTGGAGGAAGAGAAGGGATAGGACAAGGTACAGGTGAATGGGGAAGGTATTTTGAGGTTGGGTTGGGGGACAGGGGGACTAGAGACGTCAACAATATCCATATATGTTCCGCAGCTTGCCTGAGGCAAATGAACGCTGAGCAACCAGGCCCTGGATATTTATAGCCCTGCCTGCTTACATCATAAAGGGTCAGAATGTGGGACAGGGAAAGCAGAGTGATGACATCACAGGCCCCACCCTCTCCGGACCCCTGAGTCCCTCTGCCCTACCTGCTCTGCCTTTAGCTCTTCTTCTTGTGTCATGACTGTTCTTTCTGAGATCCCCTGTGCCCTCTAGGTGCTCAATGGCTTCCTGGGTGTCTCAGGTTCCGACCTTGCCAGCCTGAGGGAATTCCTGGATTTGATTCCATGAACCCTACTTGGGCTTCCATGCTCTTTTTTCTATAGACCCTGGCCTAGCATGTATAGAGTTTATATTCTTGGTTTATGAGTGGGCAACTGGCCATTTAAATGTGGGCTTTCACAGAGTTGTAGCATTTGACTCCAGCCTCCATTACCAAGTTCAAGCATTCCCAAAGCTCATTGACTCTGAAGTAATCGTCAATATGAATCCTTTGACCACGTTGAGGCATGTGTGTAGATCACATTTCTCTGAGGAGGCCGAGGTCACACAGTGTCTTCCCTGTTGCAGGCACACACGATTTTTTCACAAGCCTTCCAGCCTTTTCAGTTCCTTAAATAAGGCATCCCCAACACCCACATCCATTCTAGGTTCCTGTTTTCAAATAGGATCAGGAAAACATATCCAGCAATGCCATGTTCCTAAATGTGGTGCATGTCCCATCTTTCCTCTCAGTTGCCCTCATCAAAGGTCAGACCAGGCCCTAGAGCCATAGTGCAGTGAGGATGTGCCTGCCTTACTTGAGCTCAACCCGGGTTGTATACGCGGCATCCCATAATTTTCCCCACCCCCTAGGATTGACTCAAGTTCAGTGTCAGGAGTAATTGCTGAGAACTCTGGGTGGGGTAAACACACACAAAGACACACAGACACATAGATCACACACACACACACACACACACACACAAGAGATTTTTTTTACAAACTAAATGAAATGGAGACCACCCTTAGGAGCAGAAAGGCAGTTCATAAAGCATAGATTATGCTTATAGTTTTGCACCTCAGGAAGTAGCAATTTAAGGTGGCAGCTGACTGATGTGCACCAGGCCCTGTTTTCTGGTCCTAGTCCTCTTCCACATGAAGGCTCATGTGGTAGAGTGGATTGAACAGGCATGGATTCGAACCAGGCAGCGGACTTAGGCTGGTTGGGAGCCCTATGGGGGGGTCTCCCCTGACTAGGTCACTGAGCTCCTTCTAGGGGCTCCATCTCCAAAGGTTCCCAGAACTACTGCCAGCACCAGCTTAGCGAACTTGTTGGCCATAGATGTTTTGCATTTAGTCTTTGTCAGATTGAGAAATAGGGAATATCTGTCCTCTAGCCTGACTTCATATCTCTAACACAGGGGAGCATGTTTGGATGTATTTGTTCCACAGACGTGTCTCTAAAACAATTGCTCAACTTCCTCTACTTACCTGAATTGCTGAGGATAGTGTTTTCCAGTATATTTTATATATTTTTTTAGTTTAAATGGAAATTGCGGTGCTCTTTTTTAATTTATTTATAATATCGACCTTTTCTCTTTTTAATGTTAGCTGTTTGCAGTTACTAATAATTTTACAATGATATTTTTTCTGTTTATTGTACTCACCAAATTTCACATGCTCATTTTTAACATAATCATTATGGACTTTTCCAGATTAGTAGCAGTTACTATTCAGTTTTTAAAATAATTTAGGTTTTTCAATAAATGTTTTCATATTATGTGTAGGGTGAATTAGAATTTTTATTGAATTTCTATAGGGGTCTTCTTAGTTTTGAGGGATCCCATTCATGATGGGCACTTTTGGGGACTGCTAGCAGAATTTTGGGGATGAAACATTATCAGGAATTTCAGTTAGTGCCTTGCACAAACAACACATACTCGATCCCTGCCAGCTATTCCCAAGGTTCAAAGGAACATTACGATTGCATTGTATTACCTCTAGTCCATTGCACTGTTTATGCCCTTCAGTTCAGTTCACAGATATAAGCTATTATCAATTACTCTATGACTTTCAGTATGATGAACACTCCTTCATTTGGCAGAGCCTGTAAGTATCAGGAAATTGGGGGCACAGGTCAAAGGATAGGGGCACATGCCTTGCTGCACCAACTCCTGTCTTAAGTACAGCCAGTTTTGCCCTGCAAGGACTAAGTAAGACTGCACTGCTGGGCTAAGTATGACTGGGAATTTTACTGTGAGGATGACCACCCTCAGAAATCACAAGCTAGGAAGATAACTGTCTCCTTTTCATTTTGTTAAGATGTTCTTATTGTGTAGAGACTTTTGGGTCCCTCCCTTCCCTCAGGCACTCCAAAGCAGTGCTTAGGAAGCCTCCAAATGAGTCTCTTCTAGGGCATAAACCTCAAGTTCAGTGCAAGGTCCCAAGTGTGCTGTGCAGCTCAGATCCTGCAGTTCTGGGGATTTTCTGTGTCACGCTAAAGTGCCAGGGCCCTCTCAGGGTGAACCCGGCAATACCTAATATACTTGTACATTTTAGCAGTTGAAAAAGATTCTAGAAGTTGATAAAGAATGAATCTAGAACTAAAATATTCCTGAGAGGTTTTGACATCATCTCCTGGAAATGAGGAAATATACTCAAGGAGAGGGCACTAGAAATGATTTTAAGATAAAATAAATTTACCCAAATATGAGTAAAGGTTGCTTTGGAATCTTCAAAGACATATTCAGGTAGACAAATTCTTATATTATAGAATCCTAAAAGGAAGAGGAAAGGGGCAATTATTTTCAAATCAATAATGTTCGTATCCTTCCCCACTTGCACTACGAACCATAGTTATATTCATGAACTCTGTATATTCCTAATGATAGGAATCTAATCACACCCATAAGCATAGTAATCAAATTCTCAAAAGAGAGGAGAAAAAAAATCAGAAAATCAGAAAATATAAAATATTAACAAGAGAAAGTTCCCAAAAGCCTAACAGTATAGTTTCATCAGAAAATTTTCACGTCAAAAGGAAATAGGAAAAATCCTTTAAAATTAAGGTACCAGGGAGGATTGCTAATCAGTTACGAAAAATCTATCTAGCAATGGTGTCCTTCAGAGAATTGAGGTGTAATAGAGAATTTTAGACAACAATGTCTAATCATCCATTAAAACATGCTATCCTTCTAAGGAATCTTGAAGGGATGCCTTAAACAAAGAACAGGAATACTAATTACTTACAGAGAATCATGAGTTATATCCATCTTTAATGCATGGGCACCCTGGTGCAGATAATAATAAGACCTTGTGGGTATCTCTGTCTTCCCGTTCATCATCTATTTGCCTGAGCGGGCACCAGTAACATCTCAATATGACCTGTCTCATGCAAGTAGAGCCCAAAGGCACCTGCTTGCTCCAGGAACATAAAGAGACCACTCCATTAGGTCATGGGAATGAGGTTTATAATTGTTACTGGTATTTGGAATAGATTAGATTACATGAATCTCATGAAATTAAGATGTATTACTTTATATAGCTCTCTCTCTCTCTCTCTCTCCCCCCAGTGTTTTACATAAGAGATAATCTCGGGATTAGTCCTTGGCATAACCTTTGTTTATACCTGCAATAGGGTGTGGCACTGCTCTTCTACACTCTGTTTAGGATTCTTTGTTGACATGACCCTCCCTGGATTACTTTGGAGTATATAAGGGGACTGACTTGAGGCCCCTTCGCTGTTTGGCTTTTTGGCTTTTGGCTCCTGCAGCTTTTGGCTTTTTGCTCTTTGGCCTTTTGCTCCTTCTTCTGGGTAGGACTCATCTCGGGTGAGATCCTCTCTCTTTGGTGGGAGACTTAGGCTCTTTTGTATGGTCTAAGTTCGGACCAGAGCTAGAGTTTGTTCATTATATTGGAGTGCTGTGGAAGAGCTTTTGTACTATTAAAAGCCTTTTTTGGAACTGCACCGGACTCGTGAGTTTTCATCTCTTCCCCTGGCATCCTAGGAGATAGAAGAGAACTTCTGTCCTGACACTGTCGGGGACCCCGGCAGCGTCCTCGACATCTGGCGTCCCTGGGTGAGCATCCGGAGGTCCCACAAAGTTGCTGATGAATTTTTCCTGAGGCTGGGAGAACTTAAACCGTGGGTTAAAATGGGTTATCTCTTGGAGATTTTTTCTTTGTTCTGGCTTCACCTGCTTTTTCAGGTGATAGCAGTAGTCTCGACTTTTGTAATTTCTGCTTGTTTTCCAGAGAGTCATGAAATTAAATCTAGTAAACAGATTTTAAAGCTTGACGATAACCTAGAGGAAGAAAAGAAGCATCCAGAGGAGGCAGACTCTCAAACCGAAAATCTGCCCGAGTTAATACCTCCGAAAGCAAAGATGCCCCTCTAACAGAAAGGTATGCTCAGTTTGAGGGTTTCCCCAGAGCTCTTACAAGTTCTGATGAGGACCAAGTGGAGGAACAGAATTCCCAGAGCATGTTCATGTCTCAAAAGCCTTGTTCATCCTTTTCTCAATTTAATAATCAAAGAGCAAAGCTCTGGGAGCTTCGCAACATTCATTCCTCATGACCACTCTTTATTTTGGCCTTTTCTGGTGCTAACTCTTGTGATTTTTGTGATAAAACTGCACCTCGCCCAATGGGAGCTGAGTGCAAGTTTTGGAGAGCAAACTGTTAGGTTTAAGGTAGAGGCTTTCCTGGACCTTTTGTTTAAGAAAATGAAAGGACAGTTTTCTTGGTGGCATTTTTATTTAATTCAGCTGGAAAAGAGCTTTTAGGCTCTATCTGCAGTTGCCTGCCACTTTCATGTGCACCGGAGCTTTCCTTAGAGACAAACCAGCCTAAATTTTCCACTTTTTACTTGTCTGTGCTCAGTCCCACGTGGCTGGAGGTTTGCAGACAATTAAGTTATGTGATTGGATATTTATGGCAAATGACTTCTGGCAAATGGATAGTTTTGGCGAATGATTTATGGTAAATGTTATGGCTAGTGACGAATTGTCGAACGTGCTTTAAAAACTTTCAAAATTCTGTTATTGAAGCAACGAAAGACAGGTATCTTTAACATTATTCAACTTAAATTTGTCTTAAGGAGAGCTACTGGAAAACACTGATGCAGACTCAAACACCAGTCAATTTACCTATCTAAGTGAAAACTGATTATAAATGGGTAGCAGGTCAAAAAACATCTAATTTCTTTCAATACAGGTCTAAAAACACCTAATTTCTTTCAATACAAGTCTAAAAATACCTAATTTCTTTCAATATAAAGTCTTAATTTTAAATTGCAAACTGCTGTCCAAACCTCCCATATTGGTTAATGATAATTTTGCTTTGCAGCCTGTTGCACATGGTCCATCTTTAATAACAATAATTTTGCTTTGCAGCCTGTTGACCTTGGTTCATCTTTAATAAAAATAACCTTGCATTGCAGCCTGTTGATACTTAAGCAGGAGATAACCCCTTTCTTTCTTAAAAAAAAAACTGCCTTGGAGTCAGTTTAAAGGTAAAAGCACCTAAATAACCCACCAAAAGAAGGTACCATAAAAAATATATATTTTTTCTAAGTGTTTAATGTGTAAGTGTCTTAATGTTTCCTTACTGCTTTGAAGTGTTTAAAGGTGAAAGCACGTGAATAATCCTCAAGGAGAAGGTATTTTGTAAGAATTTTCTAAGGTATAGAAATGATGAAGTTTTCTAATGTTTCAAGAGAAATGAAATGAATTTCTGTGTATGATGTTCAGTGTCAAGGTTTTAAAACTTAATGAATTTTCTAATGTTCTGTTTAAAAGGTAAAAAACTAAAAAAAAGAGAAAAAAGGGTGAACTCCAAGTATAGTAATCAATATCAAAATCTGCTAACAACTAATAAAAAAGTTTTAATGCTTTTGTTCAGAGATTTTCAGAAAAAGAACTTGGCTGCTGCAGATTCCTTCTATGATGTTCGAGGCTTTGGACTCTGATCACAGTGCTCATTACAAAAATGTTTTTCAAATCAATGAAAAAAGTTTTTCTAATGATTCTGTTCACAGGCTAAGATGGTGAATGCAGTAAACTTGTGCTACAATGCTCAATACTCGAGATTCCTAAAACAGTGCTCACTACAAAAAAATTTAATAATTTGCAAAAAAAAAATTTTTCCTTATGTTTTCTTTCACAAGGTGTGTGTGCGTGTGTGTGGTGGCCATTTTGTTTGTGAATAATGTTGTGTCTATGTTATGTCTAAACTACTGCCTTCTCAATTGGATTCATCAGCTCCTTCGCTGACATATTCCACTCATCAATTTTGATTCGTTAATTCTCATACTTATCTCACTGCTCTACCTGCGTTGTAGCTTCTTCATGTTCTTCTCTCCATTCCAGACTTGGATTCCTGCCAACCATACATGATCTCTATTTGTGACTAATTATGAAAAGTGTTTTTTCTTACCTAAAATTAAGTTATAGGTATGGTTACCGGTGCCAGTGTTCCCTTGCTGAAGATGCCTTGCGAAATGCCTGTACCGCTGTTCCAGAGACCTATTCCAGTGCTCGAGAAGTTTGTTCCAGTGCTCCTGAAACCTGATCCAGTGTTCCTGATAATGCATCGAACTCCTGATGATTCCTCTCCTGAGACTGATTCCTGTCTTCACCGATGCTGCTGTTCCGATGGTGCAGTTCTTCGGACCTTTTTCCAGAGACGTGACTTCATGGGAAATTGACTCTCACTAATTTAGGACAATACAGGTTGTAGTCAGTTATGACCAAACAGCCAGAGACATTTTACTATGAACTTTACTCTGGGTTCAAAATGAATTTGAACATTGGGACAACATATGATATTACCTTGAAATTGGAATTGTTCCTTTTCTGTATCAATCCTTTGTATGTATTATTTAGAATACTTGTATTTTTATATTTTTGTAAACAAAAAGGGAGAGTTGTTGGATGACAGATCTAGCTAATCTGGGAGATTTGTTGTTTTGTCCACTCCAAGCTTAATCTATTTAAGCCAAGGTTCATTCTAATGAGACCTCTCTTCTATGTAAACACTGCTAGAGGGTGTGGCACTTACAGAAGTCACCTTGATTGAATAACTTCTGACTTATACATCTACTAAGACTTCTATGTTTTCTAGATTGGGCACAGCTCCTCTTTATACCCACTGCACCCAGCGTGGGACAGTTAGAATTTACCAGGAGACTACCATCCTGGCTACGTTGAGACTATAGGAATATTATAGGAAGGATCATACTAGTTTGCTCTAAGCAGGCGAATGTGACCCTTTCAGTACAGGAGAACAAGATACTCAGAATCACCCTGGTGCAGATAATAAAAAGACGGACCTTGTGGGTACCATCTAGATTACATGAAGCTCATGAAATTAAGATGTATTACTTTATATCAGCCCTCTCTCTCTCTCTCTCTCCCCCCCAGTGTTTTACATAAGAGATAATCTCGGGATTAGTCCTTGGCATAACCTTTGTTTATACCTGCAAAAGGGTGTGGCACTGCTCTTCTACACTCTGTTTAGGATTCTTTGTTGACATGACCCTCCCTGGATTACTTTGGAGTATATAAGGGGACTGACTTGAGGCCCCTTCGCCTTTTTGGCTTTTGGCTTTTGGCTTTTGGCTTTTTGCTCTTTGGCCTTTTGCTCCTTCTTCTGGGTAGGACTCATCTCGGGTGAGATCCTCTCTCTTTGGTGGGAGACTTAGGCTCTTTTGTATGGTCTAAGTTCGGACCAGAGCTAGAGTTTGTTCATTATATTGGAGTGCTGTGGAAGAGCTTTTGTACTATTAAAAGCCTTTTTGGAACTGCACCGGACTTGTGAGTTTTCATCTCTTCCCCGGCATCCTCAAAGGTAGAAGAGAACTTCTGTCCTGACACTGTTGGGGACCCTGGCAGTGTCCCCGACAGGCAATTATAAAAATGTGTATGGTGGGAGGATACAAAATGACCCCCACCAGTGGCCTTGGTTGGAGATGGCCCCATCCACATCCCTGCTGGCTTTATACTTCTGGAGAAGCCTTTTGTTCTGGCTTGAAATAAATTAAATTAAGTTAAATAAAGATAAACTGTTTTAAATATATCCTGAGGATACAGAGGCAAAGTGCATATACCTTAGTTTTAAAAACATCAAAGGGATGGGGAAGGTAAAATTGTATTTTTAGTATGCATTTATGTTAGTCATTAGCTTAATATTCTATCAGTTATATCTTTTGTGCAGGCCTCAATGCAACCATTGTGTGAAAAGGAGAGTAGAAGCTTTATATAATAAGAATATTATATATACATATATACACACACACACACACATACACACAAACATCACACACACCAAGTTCACAGCCAACACCAACAGTAGTAAAATAAAGATATTTTCTCTAAGATAAAGGAAAGAATGTCCATTTTTACTAATATCTATTTCTCTATCAAATTGATAAACCAAGAATTTTCCTAAATCTATAACTATTTGAAATTTATAATTATATCTATCCTTCAGCTGTAATATTCATGGATCACTGTATCACTGTATCACTGTCTTCCCGTTCATCATCGATTTGCTCGAGCGGGCCCCAGTAACATCTCCATATGTCCTGTCTCATGCTAATAGAGCCCAAGGGCATCTGCTTGCTCCAGGAACATAAAGAGTCTCAATCCATTCCGAATGAGGTATATAATTGTTACTGGTATTTGGCATATCAAATACAACACGGGTAGCTTGCCAGGCTCTGCCGTGCAGGTAGCATACTCTTGTAGTCATTTCTAAGTCCAGCATTTATTGATAAACGCGCGGCTGCAAGCGGCCGCCAAGCCAGGCTGTGATAGGCTGGTCTGCTGGGTGGACTTCTGACGAGAGAGAAGTCCGGATGTGGAAAATGGAGGCCCTCATGGAGTGGGGGGGGGTCACCTGGCTTGTTGCAAGGCTCTGCTGGGGTGGCGGGCCAGGGCTAGAACCCGCCATCCCTCCTGGGCACCTTGTGAGCGGCTGGGCACATGGAGAGCAAGTAGCAGCTCTGCCCCATGTCTGTCTCTGGACAGCATACCTGGGCCGGATTAAAAAGATTGCAGCAGGGTGGATCTCGATGAGCCGGGCTGTGATAGGCTGGTCTGCTGGGTGGACTTCTGAAGAGAGAGAAGTCCGGATGTGGACTTATTCATATTCATATTCATGGATAGATGATTTATTGATCCAAGTTGCACTAAAAGTTTTAGACAAAATATTAGGTAGAATTAAATATAAAAGACATATGGGTCATAAAATAAGAAAGGTCTATTGAATTTCTGTACACTAAATTTCTGTAAACTAACAGGAAACTATCAGCAAGAGAGAGGTAATAGACTCATGACTGAAGCCAAAATAATAATTCTTAGAACGAAGTATAATAAAGGGTTAGGCAATCTCATAATGAGAATTCATTAAATCATCAGTGAAAGAAAATGAAGATGATACAAATGCAAAGATGTTGTATGATCAGGCATTACAAAAAATTAATGTCATTTAAATGTCCACACCATCCAAAGAAAGTTTTAGATGATAAATACTATATAAAAACTCCAAATACATTTTCAGTTTTAATAAAATAAAAAGATTATTTATCATTTTTATTTGAATAATCATGGTGCAGGGGTTCCTATGTCCTCTTCTGAGGCTCTATTTGTGTGGTGAGACAGGGTCAGAACCCAACCTCACTCCTCGTTGGCTCATGATCAGCAGAGCACAGGGAGAGTCAGTAGCAGCTCTGCCTAGTGTATTTGTGCCTCTGAGCCTACAGCCAGAGCAGTTCGTAGGCAGATCCACCAGGTCTCATGGACAGGACAGAGGCGGGGGAAAGGGACCCCAACTCCATCTCCATGGAAACCCGGTGAATTTCTCCACCAAGACCAGCATACCTGGGCTTGAAATCGGCTTCTCTCTAGGTTGGGGCTCTAATGAGCAGGGCTTGAGATCGGCTTCTTTCTTCGATGGAACTCTGATAAGCTGTGGCTTCCAGATGTTAAAAATAGCTGCCGTCATGGTGTGGGGGTTCCTCTGGTTTCTTCCAAGGCCTTATTGGGCTGTCAGGCCAGGGCAGAAGTGGCTGTTCTCCCTGGACGCCTGATGATCATTCGAACACAGGGAGAGCTGTAGCAGCTCTGCCCCCTGTATCTGTGTCTCTGCTTTATGATCAACAGCCTGGGAGCAGTTTGGGAGTGGGTCCACCAGACCTCCCGGATAAGACAGAGGTGGGGGAGAAGGGACCCCAGCTCCATATCCACGAATTCCCCATGACTTTATCCTAGACTTTCATTTCTGGTCTACACAGCTCGCCAGAGCTCATCCCAAGGAAAAAACCAATCTCAAGACCAGCTTTCAGAGCCCCACACTAGAGAGAAGCCTATTTTAGTCCAAGGTATGCTGATCTTGGCAGCTAAAGTCACCGTGCTTCAGTGGAGATCGAGCTGGGGTTCCTTGCCCCAACTCTGTTCTCTACAGGAGGCCCATAGACCCACCCAGGAACTGTTCCCAGTGAACAGAGACAAAAATGCACAGGGCAGAGCTGCTACCAGCTCTTCCCAATAAAGGTGGCCACTTTGAAGCTGAAGCTGCATGGTACATTAATAAATGCAAGAACTGAGAGCCTACCTACTACCAAGAGTATCATACCCACATTGCAGAACCTGGCAAGAGCCTGTATTGTATTTAATATGCCAAGATCAGTAAAAATAATAGACCTCATTCCCCTGACTTGAATGAATGATTTGATGCTCTTAGTGTTCCTGGAGCTAGAAGATGCCCTTGGGCTACACTACCATGCCACAGGGATGAATAGAGATGCTACTGACACCCTCTTAAGTGGATCAAATATCAACAGGAAGACAAGTGATAGAGGTGATATGATAGAATAACAAAACCATTAAAACTTTCTAGTGAAAGAAAAAAAGTTAAAGGTGTTAACTACCACATTTTAATTTTATTACAGTGCTTGTCACTATGAAACATTATGGCATAGAAACATATTTATACATGAACAAAATTGAGCATTCAGAAATCAGCTCTAGAACATGTGTTTAACAAATGTATGATAATGAGGCAACATCCAGAAAACATGGAGAAAGACAGTCACAGAGGAAAGAATGGAAAAGGCCCCTAGTTACATCATATAAAAGAAGTTCAGGACCAGAGGAAGTACAGGGGGTTAAGGCATTTGTTTTACCTACATTCAAGACCAGCTAGAACTCTCACACAGCATATGGTCTCAGGAGTTATCCCATAGCACAGATCCTGAGCTGAACATAGCATAACGCTGAGCACACCAAGTGTGGCCAAGCATTTGTTAAAAAATGGAAATCAGGGGCCGGAGTAAAAAGCACAGCCGGTAGGGCATGTTTGGCTTACATGCTGCCAACCCGGGTTCAATTCCCGTCATCCATATGGTCCCCTACCACTGCCAGGAGTAATTCCTGAGCAAAGAGCCAGGAAGTAACCCCTGAGCATTGATGGATGCGACCCAAAAATAAAAAGAAAAAAACAAAAACAGAAATAAATTTGAAAAAATGGAAAGCAGCTTCCAGGAACGTCTGCAATCTCCCCACAGGTGTGTGTGTGTGTGAGATCTTGCATCTCTTCGGACCCAATCAGCCCAGGGAAGAGCAGAATTTCCATCAACGGAAACCAAGGCAAACTGCCTTGGTTTCACCCCGGACCCCTTGGGCCCTGCGCTCCTGGGAACATCTGCAATCTCCCCACAGGTGTGTGTGTGATCCTTGCATCTCCGCAGACCCAATCAGCCCCAGGTAACAGGCCAGAACCCTACACCCACATCCCAAAACTCAAAACCGTGGGACGCTAGTGTCCGCGAGATCCTCTTACTACCTATCTTGCATGAGGTACCAGTGAACCTTTGTTCCTACATCCTTGCCACCCACCCAAACTCTGCAAACAACCCAGACACCTACTAACTGAACTATCTAGTCACCCAAGAACTCACATTTGAAACCTACAATAGTCATAATGGTAAAGCAACACAAAATTCCATCAAGCTCTGTGAGTGAAGTCACTACTCCAGATGAGCCAAGCAATACCAATGAGTTGTATAACATCTCTGATAAGGAATTTCGGAAAGAATTGTTAAGGATGCATAAGGAACTCAAAGAAGCAATGGAATGCAAAATCAATAAAATACAAGAGGACATGAGAGAAGAAGTGAGGAAAATGCAAATGGAAATGACAGATATTAAAAATGAGGTAAATGAAATGAAAAACACAGTGGAAGGCCATCATAGCAGAATAATAGCTACTGAAGAAAGAATTAGTGATCTTGAAGACGAGTTCCAAAGATTCTCTACACAACACCAGAAGATAGAAAAAAAAGACTCACAATTACCGAACAGACAACAAGAGATAATCAGGATGAAGCCAGAAGAAACAACATATGGATCATTGGGGTCCCAGAAGGGCAAGAAGAAAACGCTGATGAAGAAGAAACTGTCAAAGCCATCAATGCTGAGAAGTTCCAGGAACTAAAGAACGCTTGCCTCAAGATCCAGGAGGCCAGTAGGATAACAGCTAAAAGAAACCCCAACAAGAATACTCCAAGACACATCTTAATTAAAATGACAAAAACTATAGATAGAGATAGAATACTGAAAGCAGAAAGATCAAAGAAGGAAATCACATATAAAGGAACATCCCTAAGATTTACAGCAGACTTCTCTGATGAAACACTCCGAGCCCGAAAACAATGGTGGGATATTGTGAAAAGGCTCAATGAACTGCAGGCCTCACCAAGAATTCTTTTACCCGGCCAGACTCACATTCAGATATGAAGGAAAGATACACAACTTCATGGATAAGCAACAACTCAGGAACTTCATGGACTCAAAACCAACTTTAAAAGACGGACTGAAGGGTTACTGTAATACGACCAAAGCCCAAAAAGCACAACAAGCACAAACAGAAAGATGGCACAAAATCCGATGACAATAATCTCACTCAATGTCAATGGCCTAAATGCACCAATTAAGAGACACAGAGTGACAAAATGGATTAAAAAATTGAACCCAACATTCTGCTGTCTACAAGAAACACATCTGAATAATCAGAACAAACACAGACTCAAAGTCAAAGGTTGGAAGACCATTCTCCACGCAAACAACTCCTCCAAAACGGCTGGTGTGGCCATATTAGCATCAGATAATATAGACTTCAGGCTGAAAAAGGTTAGAAGGGACAAGGAAGGCCATTTCTTATTACTTAAGGGGTATGTACACCAGGAAGAAATTATACTACTAAACATATATGCACCCAACGAGGGGCCAGAAAAATACATAAAACAACTGCTAAGAGACCTCAAAGAAGACATTAATAGTAGCACAATAATAGTTGGAGACCTCAACACTGCTCTATCAACGATGGATATAGATCAACAAGACTGAAACTCACCAAGGAAATATTGGCCCTGAAGGAAGAAATGGAAGAAAGAGAGCTAGTGGAATAAATACAGGGCTTTTCATGCCAAAAAAAGCTAATACACATTTTTCTCTAGTGCACATGGAACATTCTCCAAAATAGACCATATGCTGAGCCACAAAGCATACCTCAATAAAATAAAAAGACAGAAATTGTGTCAGCTATCTTTTCAGACCATGATGCACTGAAAATGGAAGTTAACCTTACACAGAAACAGGGAGTCAAACCAAACACCTGGAAACTGAACAGCTCACTCCTGAACAACAAATGGGTCATAGAAGAAATCAAACAGGAAATCAAAGATTTCTGGAAACAAATGAAAATGAAGACACCAACTATAAGAACTTGTGGGACAGGGCAAAAGCCATGTTAAGAGGGAAGTTTATAGCTCTGCAAGCATTCATAAGGAAACAAGAAAGGGCCCACATAAATAACCTGACTACACAGCTGAAGACATTAGAAAAAGACTAACAAAAGGAGCCCAACCCAGGCAGAGAAAAGGAAATAATAAAACTTAGAGAGGAAATCAGTGAGTTGGAAAAAAAAAAAAAAAATCCAAAAAGATTAATGAAACCAAGAGCTTTTTTTTTTAAAATAAACAAGATTGACAAACCATTGGCAAGACTTGTAAGGACAGGGAAAGAGAAAACCCAAATAAACAGAATCAGAAATAAAAATGGTGACATCACAACAGAAACCACAGAAATCCAAAAGATCATCAGAGATTACTTTGAGAGCCTGTATGCCATGAAACATGAGAATCTAGAAGAAATGGATAAATTCCTGAAGTCCTATAACCTCCTACGGCTGAAACAAGAAGACCTCCAATACGTGAATAAGCATATCACCATCGAGGAAATTGAAACAGTAATTAAAAGTCTGCCCAAACACAAAAGCCCAAGTCCAGACGGATTCATTAGTGAGCTCTACCAAACCTTTAAGGAGGACCTATTGTCAGTCCTTTTCAAGCTCTTCCAGGAAATAGAAGAAACAGAAACACTCCCAAACAGCTTCTATGAGGCACATATCACCCCTGATACCCAAAGCAGGGAGAGACAACACAGAGAAAGAAAAACTACAGACCAATATCCCTGATGAACACGGATGCTAAGATCTTCAACAAAATACTAGCAAACAGAATCCAAAGACTCATCAAGAAGATTATACATCATGACCAAGTAGGATTCATCCCGGGAATGCAAGAATGGTTCAACATTCGCAAGTCAATCAACATAATACACCATATCAATAAAAGAAAAGATAAAAACCATATGATCCATCAATAGACTCAGAGAAAGCATTTGATAAGATCCAGCACCCGTTCATGATTAAAACCCTCCAGAAAATGGGAATTGATGGGACTTCCCTCAAGATAGTTACAGTCATCTACCAAAAACCCACAGCGAGCATCATTCTAAATGGGGAAAAATTGAAAACCTTCCCCTTGAGATCAGGGACAAGACAAGGTTGCCCACTCTCACCTCTTTTATTCAATATAGTACTGGAAGTACTTGCATAGCAATCAGAGAAGAAAAGGACATCAAGGGCATCCAGATAGGCAAGGAAGAAGTCAAGCTATCATTATTTGTAGATGACATGATATTATACCTAGAGAACCCTAAACTCTCTACCAAAAAACTCCTAGAAACAATAGATGAATATAGTAGAGTGGCAGGATACAAAGTCAACACCCAAAAGTAAGTGGGTTT